>JANJGN010004583.1:0-31885 GCA_026770705.1 Isurus oxyrinchus | reverse complement strand
TGACGGCGGCCCGACGCCTCAATCGGGGTTTCCCGGGGTCGGACGACGGCGCCCCCCACCCCCCGGCCTAAAAAAAAATCCCCTCTCTCTCCCCCCCCCCCCCCCATCCCGGTGGGACCCCCCCCCGCCCGCCTCGGTTCCGACAGGGACGATGGGACAGGCAGGCCGCCGGCGCCCAAAGCCCAGCTTCTTAAAGGAGACCTGCCCCCCCCAAGGTCTCTTAAAGGCGCAGGCACCAGCAGAGCTACACCCCACCCCCACCCCCACCCCCACCCCCAGCCCAACCCCCACCTCCCTGGCATGGGAGAGGAGAGGGTGAGGGTTCCTGTTGCCGAATTGCTCCGTCGGCCAAGGTCAGATTCTGCGGCGAGAGGGTCTGTCCCTCGCGCAGGGAGAGAGGCCGCTCGCCTCTTAAAGGGACCTACCGCCACCCCCCCCCCCACCACCCCAAACTCTGACCCCCCCCCCCCCACTGCCCCGCCCCACCCCCAACCCTCTCCCCCACCCCCCCCCCCCACCAACGGAGAGGCTCCGGTGACGAGCGGCGAAGCCTGACCCGGTTGAACAGCAGAGAGGCCAGCCACCGCCCCCACCCCCTCCCCCCCCCCAAACTACCCCAAGCGCCCCACTTGCGACGGAACCCACCGCCCCCTCCCCCCCCCCCCCACCAAAACGGAGAGGCTCCAGTGACGAGCGGCGAAGCCTGACCCGGTTGAACAGCAGAGAGGCCAGCCACCGCCCCCACCCCAGCCCCCCCCCCCCCCCCCCCACCACCACCAAACTACCCCGAGCGCCCCACTTGCGATGGAACCCACCCCCCACCCCCCCCCACCAAAACGGAGAGGCTCCGGTAACGAGCGGCGAAGCCTGACCCGATTGAATAGCAGAGAGGCCAGCCACCGCCCCCACCCCAGCCCCCCCCCCCCCACCACCAAACTACCCCGAGCGCCCCACTTGCGACGGAACCCAACCCCCCCCCCCCCAAAACGGAGAGGCTCCGGTGACGAGCGGCGAAGCCTGACCCGGTTGAACAGCAGAGAGGCCAGCCACCGCCCCCACCCCAGCCCCCCCCACCCCCAAACTACCCCGAGCGCCCCACTTGCGACGGAACCCAACCCCGCCCCCACCCCCACCCCCACGGAGAGGCTCCGGTGACGAGCGGCGAAGCCTGACCCGGTTGAACAGCAGAGAGGCCAGCCACCGCCCCCACCGCACCCCCCCCAACCCCACCAGCCTCCCCCACAGGCCTATTGCATGGGTGATGGGGTGTCGGGAGGCGCTAAGGGATTAAGCCAAGGAGGGGGAGGAGGGGGGTGTTGCTGGAGCAGGGCGGGGCGGAGGTGGTTGTGGGGGAGATGGTGTTGGTGGTGGTGGTGCTGGTGGTGGTGGTGGTGGTGGTGGGCGAGGGAGAGGGCCTCTGTTGGGGGGCAGTCCTGCCCCAGGCGAAGCAGTGGCTGAGTGACTCCTCCAGCTTTCTTGAGATTCATTCACGGGGAGGTGGGCTGTCGCCCACCGGGCCCAGCACTTATTGCCCCCCCGTCCCCAGTTGCCCCCTTGAGAAGGTGGTGGGTGAGCTGCTGCAGTCCCCGTGTGGTGTAGGTACACCCCCGGCGCTGTTAGGTACTTGTTGCTGCAATGATCCTACACTAACCTCCTCCAGCCCCTACTACCCTCCCTATCTCTGCAACCTCCTCCAGCCCCTACACCCCTCCCTATCTCTGTAACCTCCTCCAGCCCCTACACCCCTATCTCTGTAACCTCCTCCAGCCCCTACACCCCTCCCTATCTCTGTAACCTCCTCCAGCCCCTACTACCCTCCCTATCTCTGTAACCTCCTCCAGACCCTACACCCCTCCCTATCTCTGTAACCTCCTCCAGCCCCTACAGCCCTCCCTATCTCTGTAACCTCCTCCAGCCCCTACAACCCTCCCTATCTCTGTAACCTCCTCCAGCCCCTACACCCCTATCTCTGTAACCTCCTCCAGCCCCTACAACCCTCCCTATCTCTGTAACCTCCTCCAGCCCCTACACCCCTATCTCTGCAACCTCCTCCAGCACCTACAACACTCCATATATCTGCAACCTCCTCCAGTCCCAACAACCCTCCCTATCTCTGTAACCTCCTCCAGCCTCTACACCCCTCCCTATCTCTGTAACCTCCTCCAGCTCCTACAACCCTCCCTATCTCTGTAAACTCCTCCAGACCCTACAACCCTCCCTATCTCTGTAACCTCTTCCAGGCCCTACACCCCTCCCCATCTCTGTAACCTCCTCCAGCTCCCTACACCCCTCCCTATCTCTGTAACCTCCTCCAGCCCCTACAACCATCCCTATCTCTGTAACCTCCTCCAATCCCCTACAACACTGCCTATCTCTGTAACCTCCTCCAGCTCCTACACCCCTCCCTATCTCTGTATCCTCCTCCAGCCCCTACAACCCTCCCTATCTCTGTAACCTCCTCCAGCCCCCTACACCCCTCCCTATCTCTGTAACCTCCTCCAGCCCCCTACAACCCTCCCTATCTCTGTATCCTCCTCCAGCCCCTACACCCCTCCCTATCTCTGTAACCTGCTCCAGCCCCAACACCCCTCCCTATCTCTGTAACCTCCTCCAGCTCCTACAACCCTCCCTATCTCTGTAAACTCCTCCAGACCCTACAACCCTCCCTATCTCTGTAACCTCCCCCAGGCCCTACACCCCTCCCCATCTCTGTAACCTCCTCCAGCTCCCTACACCCCTCCCTATCTCTGTAACCTCCTCCAATCCCCTATAACCCTGCCTATCTCTGTAACCTCCTCCAGCCCGTACACCCCTCCCTATCTCTGTATCCTCCTCCAGCCCCTACAACCCTCCCTATCTCTGTAACCTCCTCCAGCCCCCTACACCCCTCCCTAACTCTGTACCCTCCTCCAGCCCCCTACAACCCTCCCTATCTCTGTATCCTCCTCCAGCCCCTATACCCCTCCCTATCTCTGTAACCTCCTCCAGCCCCAACACCCCTCCCTATCTCTGTAACCTCCTCCAGCCCCCACACCCCTCCCTATCTCTGTAACCACCTCCAGTCTCTACAACCCTCCCTATCTCTGTAACCTCCTCCAGCCCCCTACACTCCTCCCTATCTCTGTAACCTCCTCCAGTCTCTACAACCCTCCCTATATCTGTAACCTCCTCCAGCCCCTACACCCCTCCCTATCTCTGTAACCTCCTCCAGCCCCCTACACCCCTCCCTATCTCTGTAACCTCCTCCATCCCCTACACCCCTCCCTATCTCTGTAACATCCTCCAGCCCCTACACCCCTCCCTATCTCTGTAACCTCCTCCAGCCCCTACACCACTCCCTATCTCTGTAACCTCCTCCAGCCCCTACACCCCTCCCTATCTCTGTAACCTCCTCCGGCCTCTACACCCCTCCCTATCTCTGTAACCTCCTCCAGCCCCTACATCCCTCCCTATCTCTGTAACCTCCTCCAGCCCCTACACCCCTCCCTATATCTGTAATCTCCTCGAGCTCCTACAACCCTCCCTATCTCTGTAACCTCCTCCAGCCCCTAAAACCCTTCCTATCTCTCTAACCTCCTCCAGACCCTACACCCCTCCCTATCTCTGTAACCTCCTCCAGCCCCTACACCCCTCCCTATCTCTGTAACCTCCTCCGGCCTCTACACCCCTCCCTATCTCTGTAACCTCCTCCAGCCCCTACATCCCTCCCTATCTCTGTAACCTCCTCCAGCCCCTACACCCCTCCCTATATCTGTAATCTCCTCGAGCTCCTACAACCCTCCCTATCTCTGTAACCTCCTCCAGCCCCTAAAACCCTTCCTATCTCTCTAACCTCCTCCAGACCCTACACCCCTCCCTATCTCTGTAACCTCCTACAACCCACCGAAATCCCTCCTCTCCTCCGGTTCCAGCCCCCGATTCCCATCGCTCCACCATTGGCGGCCGGGCCTTCAGCTGCCTGGGGGGGGCCCCTAGGCTAAGGAGTTCCCTCCCTGAACCCTCTCTGTCTCTCTCACTCTGTGTGTGTGTCTCTCTCTGTTTGTCTCTCTCTCTCTGTGTCTCTGTCTGTCTCTCTCTCTCTGTCTCTCTCTCTGCATCTCTCTCTCTCTGCATCTCTCTCTCTCTGTGTCTCTCTCTCTGTGTCTCTGTCTCTCTCTCTCTCTCTCTGTGTCTCTCTCTCTGTGTCTCTCTGTCTCTCTCTCTCTGTCTCTCTCTCTCTCTCTGTCTCTCTCTCTGTCTCTCTCTCTCTCTGTCTCTCTCTGTCTCTCTCTCTCTCTCTCTGTGTCTCTCTCTCTGTGTCTCTCTCTCTGTGTCTCTCTCTCTGTGTCTCTGTCTCTCTCTCTCTCTGTCTCTCTCTCTGTGTCTCTGTCTCTCTCTCTCTCTGTGTCTCTCTCTCTGTGTCTCTCTCTCTGTGTCTCTGTCTCTCTCTCTCTCTGTCTCTCTCTCTGTGTCTCTGTCTCTCTCTCTCTCTGTGTCTCTCTCTCTGTGTCTCTCTCTCTCTCTGTCTCTCTCTCTGTCTCTCTGCCTCTCTCTCTCTGTCTCTCTCTCTCTGTCTCTCTCTCTGTGTCTCTGTCTCTCTCTCTATCTCTCTCTCTCTGTCTCTCTCTCTGTCTCTCTCTCTGTCTCTCTCTCTGTCTCTCTGTTTGTTTCTGTCTCTGTCTCTGTCTCTCTCTCTCTGTCTCTCTCTCTCTGTCTCTCTCTCTCTGTCTCTCTCTCTCCGACTCTCTCTCTTTCTCTCTGTCTGTCTCTCTCCTTCTCTCTCTGTCTCTGTCTCTCTCCCTCTCTCTCTCTCTATCTGTCTCCCTCTCTCTCTCTCTGTCTCTCTCTCTCTCTCTCTCTGTCTCTTCCCTTCCCCCTCTCTCTGTCGCTCTCTACCTCTTGCCCTCCCCCCACCGTCTCTCTCTATCTCTCTCTCTCTCTCTCTCTCTCTCTCTCTGCTCCACAAGCCTCTGACCGAGCAGCTCCCCCTCCCCCTCCCCGCTGACATTGGGCAGTGGGCTAACACCCCCGTTCCCCTCTGTTTCTCACCACCCCCCCCTCCCCCACAGTGCAGAGGGTCAGCCATGGTCATCGAGGTGGAGAGTTTCCACGGGGTCTACATGCTGTACTGCACCAACGCCAAGTACAAGGGAAGGATCTACATCGGCTACACTGTCAATCCAGAGAGGAGGATCTCACAGCACAACGCTGGCAAGAGGAAAGGGGGAGCGTGGCGAACCAGCGGACGGGGACCCTGGTAATGGGGGCGTGAGGGGGTGGGGGGGGGGGGGGGGGTGGGGAGGTGGTGGGTGGAGAGGGGAACGGGAATCGGGTCAACGGAGACAGGGCGAGGAAGTGGCTGGCACTGCAGTTCAGCTGGACACCAGCAGGTGGTGGTGGTGGACCGTCATCAGGAATCGAACCGAAGGGTTCGGGGTGGTTTGTATACAGAATAACAGATACCCAGGAGTGAGTTACAGACTGGAATCTAATCGAGGTGTCTGGTGGGGTTTATATATAGAATAACAGATACCCAGGAGTGAGTTACAGACAGGAATCTAATCGAGGGGTTCGGGGTGGTTTATGTATAGAATAACAGATACCCGGAAGTGAGTTACAGACTGGAATCTAATTGAGGGGTTCGGGGTGGTTTATATATAGAATAACAGACACCCAGGAGTGAGTTACAGACTGGAATCTAATCGAGGGGTTTGGGGGGGTTTATATATAGAATAACAGATACCCAGGAGTGAGTTACAGACTGGAATCTAATCAAGGGGTTCGGGGTGGTTTATATATAGAATAACAGATACCTGGGAGTGAGTTACAGACTGGAATCTAATCGAGGGGTTTGGGGGGGTTTATATATAGAATAACAGATACCTGGGAGTGAGTTACAGACTGGAATCTAATCGAGGGGTTTGGGGGGGTTTATATATAGAATAACAGATACCCGGGAGTGTGTTACAGACTGGAATCTAATCGAGGGGTTCGGGGCGGTTTGTATATAGAATATCAGATACCCGGGTGTGAGTTGCAGACTGGAATCTAATTGAGGGGTTCGGTGGGGTTTATATATAGAATAACAGATACCCGGGAGTGAGTTACAGACTGGAATCTAATCGAGGGGTTCGGGGTGGATTATATATAGAATAACAGATACCCGGGAGTGAGTTACAGACTGGAATCTAATCGAGGGGTTCAGGGGGTTTATATATAGAATAATAGATACCCGGGAGTGAATTACAGACTGGAATCTAATCAAGGGTTTCAGGGGGTTTATATATAGAATAACAGATACCCGGGAGTGAGTTACGGACTGGAATCTAATCGAGGGGTTCGGGGTGGTTTATATATAGAATAACAGATACCTGGGAGTGAGTTACAGACGGGAATCTAATCGAGGGTTTCAGGGGGTTTATATATAGAATAACAGATACCCGGGAGTGAATTACAGACTGGAAGCTAATTGAGGGGTTCGGGGTGGTTTATATATAGAATAACAGATACCCGGGAGTGAGTTACAGACTGGAATCTAATCGAGGGGTTCGGGGTGGTTTATATATAGAATAACAGATACCCGGGTGTCATTACAGACTGGAATCTAATCGAGGGGTTCGGGGTGGTTTATATATAGAATACCAGATACCTGGAAGTGAGTTACAGACTGGAATCTAATCGAAATGCTCGGGGTGATTTATGTCTAGGATAACAGAGACCCAGGAGTGAGTTACAGACTGGAATCTAATCGAGGGGTTCAGGGGGGTTTATATATAGAATAACAGATACCCGTGAGTGAGTTACAGACTGGAATCTAATTGAGGTTTTCAGGGGGTTTATATATAGAATAACAAATACCCGGGAGTGAGTTACAGACTGGAATCTAATCGAGGGGTTCGGGGTGGATTATATATAGAATAACAGATACCCGGGTGTCATTACAGACTGGAATCTAATCGAGGGGTTCGGGGTGGTTTATATGTTGAATAACAGATACCTGGAAGTGAGTTACAGACTGGAATCTAATCGAAATGCTCGGGGTGATTTATGTCTAGGATAACAGAGACCCAGGAGTGAGTTACAGACTGGAATCTAATCGAGGGGTTCAGGGGGGTTTATATATAGAATAACAGATACCCGTGAGTGAGTTACAGACTGGAATCTAATCGAGGTTTTCAGGGGGTTTATATATAGAATAACAAATACCCGGGAGTGAGTTACAGACTGGAATCTAATCGAGGGGTTCAGTGGGGTTTATATATAGAATAACAGATATCTGGGAGTGAGTTACAGACTGGAATCTAATCGAGGGTTCGGGGTTGTTTATATATAGAATAACAGATACCCAGGAGTGAGTTACAGATTGGAATCTAATCAAGAGGTTTGGGTTGGTTTATTTCTAGAATAACAGATACCCGGGAGTGTGTTACCGTCTGGAATCTAATCGAGGGGTTTGGGTGGTTTATATATAGAATAACAGATACCCGGGAGTGTGTTACAGTCCAGAATCTAATCGAGGGGTTTGGGTGGTTTATATATAGAATAACAGATATCTGGGAGTGAGTTACAGACTGGAATCTAATCGAGGGGTTCAGGGTGGTTTATATATAGAATAACAGATACCCGGGAGTGAGTTACAGACGAATCGAATCGAGGGGTTCGGGGTGGTTTATATATAGAATAACAGATACCCGGGAGTGAGTTACAGACTGGAATCTAATCGAGGGGTTCAGGGGGTATATATATAGAATAACAGATACCCAGGAGTGAGTTACAGACTGGAATCTAATCAAGGGTTTCAGGGGGTTTATATATAGAATAACAGTTACCTGGGAGTGAGTTACATACTAGAATCTAATCGAGGTGTTCAGGGTGTTTATATATAGAATAACAGATACCCGGGAGTGAGTTACAGACTGGAATCTAATTGAAGGGTTCGGGGTGGTTTATATGTTGAATAACAGATACCTGGGAGTGAGTTACATACTGGAATCTAATCGAGGGGTTCAGGGCAGTTTATATATCGAATAACAGATATCCGGGAGTGAGATACAGACTGGAATCTAATCGAAATGCTTGGGATGATTTATGTATAGAATAACAGAGACCCGGGAGTGAGTTACAGACTGGAATCCAATTGAGGGGTTCAGGATGGTTTATAGATAGAATAACAGATACCCGGGAGTGTGTTACAGACTGGAATCTAATCAAGGGGTTCAGGGTGTTTATATATCGAATAACAGATACCCGGGAGTGAGTTACAGACTGGAATCTAATCGAGTGGTTCGGGTGGTTTATATATAGAATAACAGATACCCGGGTGTGAGTTTCAGACTGGAATCTAATTGAAGGGTTCAGGGTGGTTTATATGTTGAATAACAGATACCCGGGAGTGAGTTACAGACTGGAATCTAATCGAGGGTTCGGGGTGGTTTATATATAGAATAACAGATACCTGGGAGTGAGTTACAGACTGGAATCTAATCGAGGGGTTCGGTGTGGTTTATATATAGAATAACAGATACCCGTTAGTGAGTTACAGACTGGAATCTAATCGAGGGGTTCGGGGTGGTTGATATATAGAATAACAGATACCCGGGAGTGAGTTACAGACTGGAATCTAATCGAGGGGTTCGGGGTGGTTTATATATAGAATAACAGATACCCGGGAGTGAGTTACAGACTGGAATCTAATCGAGGGGTTCGGGGTGGTTGATATATAGAATAACAGACACCCAGGAGAGAGTTACAGACTGGAATCTAATCGAGGGGCTCGGGGTGCTTTATATATAGAATAACAGATACCAGTGAGTGAGTTACAGACTGGAATCTAATCGAGGGGTTCGGGGTGGTTGATATATAGAATAACAGACACCCAGGAGTGAGTTACAGACTGGAATCTAATCGAGGGGCTCGGGGTGCTTTATATATAGAATAACAGATACCTGGGAGTGAGTTACAGACTGGAATCTAATCGAGGGGTTCTGGGGGGGTTTATATATAGAATAACAGATACCTGGGAGTGAGTTACAGACTGGAATCTAATCAAGGGGTTCAGGGTGTTTATATATAGAATAACAGATACCCGGGAGTGAGTTACAGACTGGAATCTAATCAAGGGGTTCAGGGTGTTTATATATAGAATAACAGATACCCGGGAGTGAGTTACAGACTGGTATCTAATCAAGGGGTTCAGGGTGTTTATATATAGAATAACATACCTGGGAGTGAGTTACAGACTGGAATCTAATTGAGGGGATTGGGAGTTTATATATAGAATAACATACCCGGGAGTGAGTTTCAGACTGGAATCTAATAGAGGGGTTCGGGGTGGTTTATATATAGAATAACAGATACCCGTGAGTTAGTTACAGACTGGAATCTAATCGAGGGGTTCGGGGTGTTTATATATAGAATAACATATCCGGGAGTGAGTTACAGACAGGAATCTAATCGAGGGGTTTGGGTGGTTTATATATAGAATAACAGATACCTGAGAGTGAGTTACAGACTGGAATCTAATCGAGGGGTTCGGTTGTGTTTATATATAGAATAACAGATATCCGGGAGTGAGTTACAGACTGGAATCTAAACGAGGGTACGGTGTGGTTTATATATAGAATAACAGATACCTGGAAGTGAATTACAGACTGGAATCTAATCAAGCGTTTCAGGCGGTTTGTATATAGAATAACAGATTCCCGGGAGTAAGTTGCAGACTGGAATCTAATCGAGGGGTTCGGTGGGGTTTATATATAGAATAAGAGATTCCCGAGAGTGAGTTACATACTGGAATCTCATCGAGGTGTTCAGGGTGTTTATATATCGAATAACAGATACCCGGGAGTGAGTTACAGACTGGAATCTAATCGAAATGCTTGGGATGATTTATGTATAGAATAACAGATACCTGGGAGTGAGTTACAGACGGGAATCTAATCGAGGGTTTCAGGGGGTTTATATATAGAATAACAGATACCCGGGAGTGAGTTACAGACTGGAATCCAATTGAGGGGTTCAGGGTGGTTTATATATAGAATAACAGATACCCGGGAGTGAGTTACAGACTGGAATCTAATCGAGGTTTTCAGGGGGTTTATATATAGAATAAAAAATACCCGGGAGTGAGTTACAGACTGGAATCTAACCGAGGGGTTCGGGATGGTTTATATATAGAATAACAGATACCCGAGAGTGAGTTACAAACTGGAATCTAATCGAGGTGATCGGGGTGGTTTATATACAGAACAACTGATACCCGGGAGTGAGTTGCAGACTGGAATCTAATCGAGGGGTTCGGGGTGGGGTTTATATATAGAATAAGAGATACCCGGGAGTGAGTTGCAGACTGGAATCTAATCGAGGGGTTCGGGGTGGTTTATATATAGAATAACAGATACCTGGGAGTGAGTTACAGACTGGAATCTGATCGATGGGTTCGGGGTGGTTTATATATAGAATAACAGATACCCAGGAGTGATTTACAGACTGGAATCTAATCGAGGGGTTCGGGGGGATTTATATATAGAATAACAGATACCCGGGTGTGAGTTACAGACTGGAATCTAATCGAGGGGTTAGGGGTGGTTTATATATAGAATAACAGACACCCAGGAGTGAGTTACAGACTGGAATCTAATCGAGGGTTCGGGGTGCTTTATATATAGAATAACAGATACCCAGGAGTGAGTTACAAACTGGAATCTAATCGAGGGGTTCGGGGGGGTTTTATATAGAATAACAGATTCCCGGGAGTGAGTTACAGACTGGAATCTCATCGAGGTGATCGGGGTGGTTTATATATAGAATAACAGATACCCGGGAGTGAGTTACAGACTGGAATCTAATCGAGGTGATTGGGGTGGTTTATATATAGAATAACAGACACGCGGGAGTGAGTTACAGACTGGAATCTAATCGAGGGGTTCGGGGGGGTTTATATATAGAATAACAGACACGCGGGAGTGAGTTACAGACTGGAATCTAATCGAATGGTTCGAGGTGGATTATATATAGAATAACAGATACCCGGGAGTGAGTTACAGACTGGAATCTAATCGAGGGGTTCGGCGGGGTTGAAATATAGAATAACAGATACCCGGGAGTGACTTACTGACTGGAATCTAATCGAGGGGTTCGGGTGGGTTTATATATAGAATAACAGATACCCGGGAGTGAGTTACAGACTGGAATCTAATCGAGGGGGTCAGGGTGGTTTATATATAGAATAACAGATACCCGGGAGTGAGTTACTGACAGGAATCTAATCGAGGTGATCGGGGTGGTTTATATATAGAATAACAGATACCTGGGAGTGAGTTACAGACTGGAATCTAATCAAGGGGTTCAGGGTGTTTATATATAGAATAACAGATACCTGGGAGTGAGTTACAGACTGGAATCTAATCGAGGGGTTCGGGATGGTTTATATATAGAATACCAGATACCTGGGAGTGAGTTACAGACTGGAATCTAATTGAGGGGTTCGGGATGGTTTATATATAGAATAACAGATACCTGGGAGTGAGTTACAGACTGGAATCTAATCAAGGGGTTCAGGGTGTTTATATATAGAATAACAGATACCCGGGAGTGAGTTACAGACTGGAATCTAATCAAGGGGTTCAGGGTGTTTATATATAGAATAACAGATACCCGGGAGTGAGTAACAGACTGGTATCTAATCAAGGGGTTCAGGGTGTTTATATATAGAATAACATACCTGGGAGTGAGTTACAGACTGGAATCTAATTGAGGGGATTGGGAGTTTATATATAGAATAACATACCCGGGAGTGAGTTTCAGACTGGAATCTAATAGAGGGGTTCGGGGTGGTTTATATATAGAATAACAGATACCCGTGAGTTAGTTACAGACTGGAATCTAATCGAGGGGTTCGGGGTGTTTATATATAGAATAACATATCCGGGAGTGAGTTACAGACAGGAATCTAATCGAGGGGTTTGGGTGGTTTATATATAGAATAACAGATACCTGAGAGTGAGTTACAGACTGGAATCTAATCGAGGGGTTCGGTTGTGTTTATATATAGAATAACAGATATCCGGGAGTGAGTTACAGACTGGAATCTAAACGAGGGTACGGTGTGGTTTATATATAGAATAACAGATACCTGGAAGTGAATTACAGACTGGAATCTAATCAAGCGTTTCAGGCAGTTTGTATATAGAATAACAGATTCCCGGGAGTAAGTTGCAGACTGGAATCTAATCGAGGGGTTCGGTGGGGTTTATATATAGAATAAGAGATTCCCGAGAGTGAGTTACATACTGGAATCTCATCGAGGTGTTCAGGGTGTTTATATATCGAATAACAGATACCCGGGAGTGAGTTACAGACTGGAATCTAATCGAAATGCTTGGGATGATTTATGTATAGAATAACAGAGACCCGGGAGTGAGTTACAGACTGGAATCCAATTGAGGGGTTCAGGGTGGTTTATATATAGAATAACAGATACCCGGGAGTGAGTTACAGACTGGAATCTAATCGAGGTTTTCAGGGGGTTTATATATAGAATAAAAAATACCCGGGAGTGAGTTACAAACTGGAATCTAATCGAGGTGATCGGGGTGGTTTATATACAGAACAACTGATACCCGGGAGTGAGTTGCAGACTGGAATCTAATCGAGGGGTTCGGGGTGGGGTTTATATATAGAATAAGAGATACCGGGGAGTGAGTTGCAGACTGGAATCTAATCGAGGGGTTCGGGGTGGGGTTTATATGTAGAATAAGAGATACCCGGGAGTGAGTTACAGACTGGAATCTGATCGATGGGTTCGGGGTGGTTGATATATAGAATAACAGACACCCAGGAGTGATTTACAGACTGGAATCTAATCGAGGGGTTCGGGGGGATTTATATATAGAATAACAGATACCCGTTAGTGAGTTACAGACTGGAATCTAATCGAGGGGTTCGGGGTGGTTGATACATAGAATAACAGATACCCGGGTGTGAGTTACAGACTGGAATCTAATCGAGGGGTTCGGGGTGGTTTATATATAGAATAACAGATACCCGGGAGTGAGTTACAGTCTGGAATCTAATCGAGGGGTTCGGGGTGGTTTATATATAGAATAACAGATACCCGGGTGTGAGTTACAGACTGGAATCTAATCGAGGGGTTAGGGGTGGTTTATATATAGAATAACAGACACCCAGGAGTGAGTTACAGACTGGAATCTAATCGAGGGTTCGGGGTGCTTTATATATAGAATAACAGATACCCAGGAGTGAGTTACAAACTGGAATCTAATCGAGGGGTTCGGGGGGGTTTATATATAGAATAACAGATTCCCGGGAGTGAGTTACAGACTGGAATCTCATCGAGGTGATCGGGGTGGTTTATATATAGAATAACAGATACCCGGGAGTGAGTTACAGACTGGAATCTAATCGAGGTGATCGGGGTGGTTTATATATAGAATAACAGACACGCGGGAGTGAGTTACAGACTGGAATCTAATCGAGGGGTTCGGGGGGGTTTATATATAGAATAACAGACACGCGGGAGTGAGTTACAGACTGGAATCTAATCGAATGGTTCGAGGTGGATTATATATAGAATAACAGATACCCGGGAGTGAGTTACAGACTGGAATCTAATCGAGGGGTTCGGCGGGGTTGAAATATAGAATAACAGATACCCGGGAGTGACTTACTGACTGGAATCTAATCGAGGGGTTCGGGTGGGTTTATATATAGAATAACAGATACCCGGGAGTGAGTTACAGACTGGAATCTAATCGAGGGGGTCAGGGTGGTTTATATATAGAATAACAGATACCCGGGAGTGAGTTACTGACAGGAATCTAATCGAGGTGATCGGGGTGGTTTATATATAGAATAACAGATACCTGGGAGTGAGTTACAGACTGGAATCTAATCAAGGGGTTCAGGGTGTTTATATATAGAATAACAGATACCTGGGAGTGAGTTACAGACTGGAATCTAATCGAGGGGTTCGGGATGGTTTATATATAGAATACCAGATACCTGGGAGTGAGTTACAGACTGGAATCTAATTGAGGGGTTCGGGATGGTTTATATATAGAATAACAGATACCTGGGAGTGAGTTACAGACTGGAATCTAATCGAGGGGTTCGGGATGGTTTATATATAGAATAACAGATACCTGGGAGTGAGTTACAGACTGGAATCTAATCGAGGGGTTCGGGGTGGTTTATATATAGAATAACAGATACCCGGGAGTGAGTTACAGACTGGAATCTAATTGAGGGCTTTGGGGAGATTTATATATAGAATAACAGATAGCCAGGAGTGAGTTACAGACTGGAATCTAATCGAGGGGTTCGGGGTGGTTTATATATAGAATAACAGATACCCGGGAGTGAGTTACAGACTGGAATCTAATTGAGGGCTTTGGGGAGATTTATATATAGAATAACAGATAGCCAGGAGTGAGTTACAGACTGGAATCTAATCGAGGGGTTCGGGGGGATTTATATATAGAATAACAGATACCCGTTAGTGAGTTACAGACTGGTATCTAATCGAGGGTTTCGGGGGGTTTATATATAGAATAACAGATACCCGTTAGTGAGTTACAGACTGGAATCTAATCGAGGTGATCGGGGTGGTTTATATATAGAATAACAGATATCTGGGAGTGAGTTACAGACTGGAATCTAATCGAGGGGTTCGGGGGGGTTTATATATAGAATAACAGATACCCGTTAGTGAGTTACAGACTAGAATCTAATCGGGGGGTACGGTGTGGTTTATATATAGAATAACAGATACCCGGGAGTGAGTTACAGACTGGAATCTAATTGAGGGCTTAGGGGGGATTTTTATATAGAATAACAGATACCCGGGAGTGAGTTACAGACTGGAATCTAATCGAGGGGTTCGGTGGGGTTTATATATAGAATAACAGATACCCGGGTGTGAGTTACAGACTGGAATCTAATCGAGGTGTTCAGGGTGTTTATATATCGAATAACAGATACCCGGGAGTGAGTTACAGACTGGAATCTAATCGAAATGCTTGGGATGATTTATGTATAGAATAACAGATAGCCAGGAGTGAGTTACAGACTGAAATCTAATTGAGGGGTTCGGGGGATTTATATGTAGAATAACAGATACCCGTTAGTGCGTTACAGACTGGAATCTAATCGAGGGGTTCAGTGGGATTTATATATAGAATAACAGATACCCGGGAGTGAGTTATAGACTGGAATCTAATCGAGGGGTTCGGGGTTGTTTATATATAGAATAACAGATACCCGGGAGTGGGTTATAGACTGGAATCTAATCGAGGGGTTCGGGGGGGTTTATATATAGAATAACAGATACCCGGGAGTGAGTTACAGACTGGAATCTAATCGAGGGGTTCGGGGGGGTTTATATATAGAATAACAGATACCCGGGAGTGAGTTACACACTGGAATCTAATCGAGGGGTTCGGTGGGGTTTATATATAGAATAACAGATACCCGTTAGTGAGTTACAGACTGGAATCTAATCGAGGGGTTCGGGGTGGTTTATATATAGAATAACAGATACCTGGGAGTGAGTTACAGACTGGAATCTAATCGAGGCGTTTGGGGTGGTTTATATATAGAATGCCTGATACCCGGGAGTGAGTTACAGACTGGAATCTAATCGAGGAGTTCGGGGTGTTTATATATAGAATAACAGATACCCGGGTGTCATTACAGACTGGAATCTAATTGAAGGGTTCGGGGTGATTTATGTATAGAATAACAGAGACCTGGGAGTGAGTTACAGATTGGAATCTAATCGAGGGGTTCAGGGTGGTTTATATATAGAATAACAGATACCCGGGAGTGAGTTACAAACTGGAATCTAATCAAGGTTTTCAGGGGATTTATATACAGAATAACAAATACCCGGGAGTGAGTTACAGACTGGAATCTAATCGAGGGGTTCGGGGGGGTTTATATATAGAATAACAGATACCCGGGAGTGATTTACAGACTGGAATCTAATCGAGGGGTTCGGGGGGGTTTATATATAGAATAACAGATACCCGGGAGTGAGTTACACACTGGAATCTAATCGAGGGGTTCGGTGGGGTTTATATATAGAATAACAGATACCCGTTAGTGAGTTACAGACTGGAATCTAATCGAGGGGTTCGGGGTGGTTTATATATAGAATAACAGATACCTGGGAGTGAGTTACAGACTGGAATCTAATCGAGGCGTTTGGGGTGGTTTATATATAGAATGCCTGATACCCGGGAGTGAGTTACAGACTGGAATCTAATCGAGGAGTTCGGGGTGTTTATATATAGAATAACAGATACCCGGGTGTCATTACAGACTGGAATCTAATTGAAGGGTTCGGGGTGATTTATGTATAGAATAACAGAGACCCGGGAGTGAGTTACAGATTGGAATCTAATCGAGGGGTTCAGGGTGGTTTATATATAGAATAACAGATACCCGGGAGTGAGTTACAGACTGGAATCTAATCGAGGGGTTCGGGGTGGTTTATATATAGAATAACAGATACCCGGGAGTGAGTTACAGACTGGAATCTAATCGAGGGGTTCGGGGGGGGGTTTATATATAGAATAACAGATATCCGGGAGTGAGTTACAGACTGGAATCTAATCGAGGGGTTCGGTGTGGTTTATATATAGAATAACAGATACCCGTGAGTTAGTTACAGACTGGAATCTAATCGAGGGGTTCGGGGTGGTTTATATGTTGAATAACAGATACCTGGGAGTGAGTTACAGACTGGAATCTAATCGAAAATGCTCGGGGTGATTTATGTATAGAATAACAGAGACCCGGGAGGGAGTTACAGACTGGAATCTAATCGAGGTGTTCAGGCTGGTTTATATATAGAATAACAGATACCCGGGAGTGAGTTACAGACTGGAATCTAATCGAGGTTTTCAGGGGATTTATATATAGAATAACAAATACCCGGGAGTGAGTTACAGACTGGAATCTAATCGAGGGGTTCGGGGGGGTTTATATATAGAATAATAGATATCGGGAGTGAGTTACAGACTGGAATCTAATCGAGGGGTTCGGTGTGGTTTATATATAGAATAACAGATACCCGTGAGTTAGTTACAGACTGGAATCTAATCGAGGGGTTCGGGGTGTTTATATATAGAATAACAGATATCTGGGAGTGAGTTACAGACTGGAATCTAATCGAGGTGTTCAGGGTGTTTATATATCGAATAACAGATACCCGGGAGTGAGTTACAGACTGGAATCTAATCGAAATGCTTGGGATGATTTATGTATAGAATAACAGAGACCCGGGAGTGAGTTACAGACTGGAATCCAATTGAGGGGTTCAGGGTGGTTTATATATAGAATAACAGATACCCGGGAGTGAGTTACAGACTGGAATCTAATCGAGGTTTTCAGGGGGTTTATATATAGAATAAAAAATACCCGGGAGTGAGTTACAGACTGGAATCTAATCGAGGTTTTCAGGGGGTATATATATATATAGAATAACAGATATCCGGGAGTGAGTTACAGACTGGAATCTAATTGAGGGGTTCAGGTGGTTTATATATAGAATAACAGATACCCGGGAGTGAGTTACAGACTGGAATCTATTCGAGGGGTTCAGGGGATTTATATATAGAATAACAGATACCCGAGAGTGAGTTACAAACTGGAATCTAATCGAGGGGTTCGGGGGGGTTTATATATAGAATAACAGATACCCGGGAGTGAGTTAGAGATTGGAATCTAATCGAGGGGTTCGGGGTGGTTTATATATAGAATAACAGATACCCGTGAGTTAGTTACAGACTGGAATCTAATCGAGGGGTTCGGGGTGTTTATATATAGAATAACAGATATCTGGGAGTGAGTTACAGACTGGAATCTAATCGAGGTGTTCAGGGTGTTTATATATCGAATAACAGATACCCGGGAGTGAGTTACAGACTGGAATCTAATCGAAATGCTTGGGATGATTTATGTATAGAATAACAGAGACCCGGGAGTGAGTTACAGACTGGAATCCAATTGAGGGGTTCAGGGTGGTTTATATATAGAATAACAGATACCCGGGAGTGAGTTACAGACTGGAATCTAATCGAGGTTTTCAGGGGGTTTATATATAGAATAAAAAATACCCGGGAGTGAGTTACAGACTGGAATCTAATCGAGGTTTTCAGGGGGTATATATATATATAGAATAACAGATATCCGGGAGTGAGTTACAGACTGGAATCTAATTGAGGGGTTCAGGTGGTTTATATATAGAATAACAGATACCCGGGAGTGAGTTACAGACTGGAATCTATTCGAGGGGTTCAGGGGATTTATATATAGAATAACAGATACCCGAGAGTGAGTTACAAACTGGAATCTAATCGAGGGGTTCGGGGGGGTTTATATATAGAATAACAGATACCCGGGAGTGAGTTAGAGATTGGAATCTAATCGAGGGGTTCGGGGTGGTTTATATATAGAATAACAGATACCCGGGAGTGAGTTACAGACTGGAATCTAATCGAGGGGTTCGGGCGGGTTTATATATAGAATAACAGATACCCGGGAGTGAGTTACAGACTGGAATCTAATCGAGGGGTTCGGGGTGTTTATATATAGAATAACAGATACCCAGGAGTGAGTTACAGACTGGAATCTAATCGAGGGGTTCGGGGTGTTTTATATATAGAATAACAGACACCCGTTAGTGAGTTACAGACTGGAATCGAATCGAGGCGTTTGGGGTGGTTTATATATAGAATGCCTGATACCCGGGAGTGAGTTACAGACTGGAATCTAATCGAGGAGTTCGGGGTGTTTATATATAGAATAACAGATACCCGGGTGTCATTACAGACTGGAATCTAATTGAAGGGTTCGGGGTGGTTTATATGTTGAATAACAGATACCTGGGAGTGAGTTACAGACTGGAATCTAATCGAAATGCTCGGGGTGATTTATGTATAGAATAACAGAGACCCGGGAGTGAGTTACAGACTGGAATCTATTCGAGGGGTTCAGGGGATTTATATATAGAATAACAGATATCCGGGAGTGAGTTACAGACTGGAATCTAATTGAGGGGTTCAGGTGGTTTATATATAGAATAACAGATACCCGGGAGTGAGTTACAGACTGGAATCTAATTGAGGGGTTCGGGTGGTTTATATATAGAATAACAGATACTCGGGAGTGAGTTACAAACTGGAATCTAATCGAGGGGTTCGGGGGGGTTTATATATAGAATAACAGATACCTGGGAGTGTGTTACTGACTGGAATCTAATCGAGGTGATCGGGGTGGTTTATATATAGAATAACAGATACCTGGGAGTGAGTTACAGACTGGAATCTAATCGAGGGGTTCGGGATGGTTTATATATAGAATAACATACCCGGGAGTGAGTTACAGACTGGAATCTAATTGAGGGCTTTGGGGAGATTTATATATAGAATAACAGATACCCGGGAGTGAGTTACAGACTGGAATCTAATCGAGGGGTTCGGGGTGGTTTATATATAGAATAACAGATACCCGGGAGTGAGTTACAGACTGGAATCTAATTGAGGGGTTTGGGGAGATTTATATATAGAATAACAGATACCCGTTAGTGAGTTACAGACTGGAATCTAATCGAGGGGTTCGGGGTGGTTTATATATAGAATAACAGATACCCGAGAGTGAGTTACAGACTGGAATCTAATCGAGGTGATCGGGGTGGTTTATATACAGAACAACTGATACCCGGGAGTGAGTTGCAGACTGGAATCTAATCGAGGGGTTCGGGGTGGGGTTTATATGTAGAATAAGAGATACCCGGGAGTGAGTTGCAGACTGGAATCTAATCGAGGGGTTCGGGGTGGGGTTTATATGTAGAATAAGAGATACCCGGGAGTGAGTTACAGACTGGAATCTGATCGATGGGTTCGGGGTGGTTGATATATAGAATAACAGACACCCAGGAGTGATTTACAGACTGGAATCTAATCGAGGGGTTCGGGGGGATTTATATATAGAATAACAGATACCCGTTAGTGAGTTACAGACTGGAATCTAATCGAGGGGTTCGGGGTGGTTGATACATAGAATAACAGATACCCGGGTGTGAGTTACAGACTGGAATCTAATCGAGGGGTTCGGGGTGGTTTATATATAGAATAACAGATACCCGGGAGTGAGTTACAGTCTGGAATCTAATCGAGGGGTTCGGGGTGGTTTATATATAGAATAACAGATACCCGGGTGTGAGTTACAGACTGGAATCTAATCGAGGGGTTAGGGGTGGTTTATATATAGAATAACAGACACCCAGGAGTGAGTTACAGACTGGAATCTAATCGAGGGTTCGGGGTGCTTTATATATAGAATAACAGATACCCAGGAGTGAGTTACAAACTGGAATCTAATCGAGGGGTTCGGGGGGGTTTATATATAGAATAACAGATTCCCGGGAGTGAGTTACAGACTGGAATCTCATCGAGGTGATCGGGGTGGTTTATATATAGAATAACAGATACCCGGGAGTGAGTTACAGACTGGAATGTAATCGAGGTGATCGGGGTGGTTTATATATAGAATAACAGACACGCGGGAGTGAGTTACAGACTGGAATCTAATCGAGGGGTTCGGGGGGGTTTATATATAGAATAACAGACACGCGGGAGTGAGTTACAGACTGGAATCTAATCGAATGGTTCGAGGTGGATTATATATAGAATAACAGATACCCGGGAGTGAGTTACAGACTGGAATCTAATCGAGGGGTTCGGCGGGGTTGAAATATAGAATAACAGATACCCGGGAGTGAGTTACAGACTGGAATCTAATTGAGGGCTTTGGGGAGATTTATATATAGAATAACAGATAGCCAGGAGTGAGTTACAGACTGGAATCTAATCGAGCGGTTCGGGGTGGTTTATATATAGAATAACAGATACCCGAGAGTGAGTTACAGACTGGAATCTAATCGAGGTGATCGGGGTGGTTTATATACAGAACAACTGATACCCGGGAGTGAGTTGCAGACTGGAATCTAATCGAGGGGTTCGGGGTGGGGTTTATATATAGAATAAGAGATACCCGGGAGTGAGTTGCAGACTGGAATCTAATCGAGGGGTTCGGGGTGGGGTTTATATGTAGAATAAGAGATACCCGGGAGTGAGTTACAGACTGGAATCTGATCGATGGGTTCGGGGTGGTTGATATATAGAATAACAGACACCCAGGAGTGATTTACAGACTGGAATGTAATCGAGGGGTTCGGGGGGATTTATATATAGAATAACAGATACCCGTTAGTGAGTTACAGACTGGAATCTAATCGAGGGGTTCGGGGTGGTTGATACATAGAATAACAGATACCCGGGTGTGAGTTACAGACTGGAATCTAATCGAGGGGTTCGGGGTGGTTTATATATAGAATAACAGATACCCGGGAGTGAGTTACAGTCTGGAATCTAATCGAGGGGTTCGGGGTGGTTTATATATAGAATAACAGATACCCGGGTGTGAGTTACAGACTGGAATCTAATCGAGGGGTTAGGGGTGGTTTATATATAGAATAACAGACACCCAGGAGTGAGTTACAGACTGGAATCTAATCGAGGGTTCGGGGTGCTTTATATATAGAATAACAGATACCCAGGAGTGAGTTACAAACTGGAATCTAATCGAGGGGTTCGGGGGGGTTTATATATAGAATAACAGATTCCCGGGAGTGAGTTACAGACTGGAATCTCATCGAGGTGATCGGGGTGGTTTATATATAGAATAACAGATACCCGGGAGTGAGTTACAGACTGGAATGTAATCGAGGTGATCGGGGTGGTTTATATATAGAATAACAGACACGCGGGAGTGAGTTACAGACTGGAATCTAATCGAGGGGTTCGGGGGGGTTTATATATAGAATAACAGACACGCGGGAGTGAGTTACAGACTGGAATCTAATCGAATGGTTCGAGGTGGATTATATATAGAATAACAGATACCCGGGAGTGAGTTACAGACTGGAATCTAATCGAGGGGTTCGGCGGGGTTGAAATATAGAATAACAGATACCCGGGAGTGACTTACTGACTGGAATCTAATCGAGGGGTTCGGGTGGGTTTATATATAGAATAACAGATACCCGGGAGTGAGTTACAGACTGGAATCTAATCGAGGGGGTCAGGGTGGTTTATATATAGAATAACAGATACCCGGGAGTGAGTTACTGACAGGAATCTAATCGAGGTGATCGGGGTGGTTTATATATAGAATAACAGATACCTGGGAGTGAGTTACAGACTGGAATCTAATCAAGGGGTTCAGGGTGTTTATATATAGAATAACAGATACCTGGGAGTGAGTTACAGACTGGAATCTAATCGAGGGGTTCGGGATGGTTTATATATAGAATACCAGATACCTGGGAGTGAGTTACAGACTGGAATCTAATTGAGGGGTTCGGGATGGTTTATATATAGAATAACAGATACCTGGGAGTGAGTTACAGACTGGAATCTAATCGAGGGGTTCGGGATGGTTTATATATAGAATAACAGATACCTGGGAGTGAGTTACAGACTGGAATCTAATCGAGGGGTTCGGGGTGGTTTATATATAGAATAACAGATACCCGGGAGTGAGTTACAGACTGGAATCTAATTGAGGGCTTTGGGGAGATTTATATATAGAATAACAGATAGCCAGGAGTGAGTTACAGACTGGAATCTAATCGAGGGGTTCGGGGTGGTTTATATATAGAATAACAGATACCCGGGAGTGAGTTACAGACTGGAATCTAATTGAGGGCTTTGGGGAGATTTATATATAGAATAACAGATAGCCAGGAGTGAGTTACAGACTGGAATCTAATCGAGGGGTTCGGGGGGATTTATATATAGAATAACAGATACCCGTTAGTGAGTTACAGACTGGAATCTAATCGAGGGTTTCGGGGGGTTTATATATAGAATAACAGATACCCGTTAGTGAGTTACAGACTGGAATCTAATCGAGGTGATCGGGGTGGTTTATATATAGAATAACAGATATCTGGGAGTGAGTTACAGACTGGAATCTAATCGAGGGGTTCGGGGGGGTTTATATATAGAATAACAGATACCCGGGAGTGAGTTACAGACTGGAATCTAATCGAGGAGTTCGGGGTGGTTTATATATAGAATAACAGATACCCGTTAGTGAGTTACAGACTAGAATCTAATCGGGGGGTACGGTGTGGTTTATATATAGAATAACAGATACCCGGGAGTGAGTTACAGACTGGAATCTAATTGAGGGCTTAGGGGGGATTTATATATAGAATAACAGATACCCGGGAGTGAGTTACAGACTGGAATCTAATCGAGGGGTTCGGTGGGGTTTATATATAGAATAACAGATACCCGGGTGTGAGTTACAGACTGGAATCTAATCGAGGTGTTCAGGGTGTTTATATATCGAATAACAGATACCCGGGAGTGAGTTACAGACTGGAATCTAATCGAAATGCTTGGGATGATTTATGTATAGAATAACAGATAGCCAGGAGTGAGTTACAGACTGAAATCTAATTGAGGGGTTCGGGGGATTTATATGTAGAATAACAGATACCCGTTAGTGCGTTACAGACTGGAATCTAATCGAGGGGTTCAGTGGGATTTATATATAGAATAACAGATACCCGGGAGTGAGTTATAGACTGGAATCTAATCGAGGGGTTCGGGGTTGTTTATATATAGAATAACAGATACCCGGGAGTGGGTTATAGACTGGAATCTAATCGAGGGGTTCGGGGGGGTTTATATATAGAATAACAGATACCCGGGAGTGAGTTACAGACTGGAATCTAATCGAGGGGTTCGGGGGGGTTTATATATAGAATAACAGATACCCGGGAGTGAGTTACACACTGGAATCTAATCGAGGGGTTCGGTGGGGTTTATATATAGAATAACAGATACCCGTTAGTGAGTTACAGACTGGAATCTAATCGAGGGGTTCGGGGTGGTTTATATATAGAATAACAGATACCTGGGAGTGAGTTACAGACTGGAATCTAATCGAGGCGTTTGGGGTGGTTTATATATAGAATGCCTGATACCCGGGAGTGAGTTACAGACTGGAATCTAATCGAGGAGTTCGGGGTGTTTATATATAGAATAACAGATACCCGGGTGTCATTACAGACTGGAATCTAATTGAAGGGTTCGGGGTGATTTATGTATAGAATAACAGAGACCCGGGAGTGAGTTACAGATTGGAATCTAATCGAGGGGTTCAGGGTGGTTTATATATAGAATAACAGATACCCGGGAGTGAGTTACAAACTGGAATCTAATCAAGGTTTTCAGGGGATTTATATACAGAATAACAAATACCCGGGAGTGACTTACTGACTGGAATCTAATCGAGGGGTTCGGGTGGGTTTATATATAGAATAACAGATACCCGGGAGTGAGTTACAGACTGGAATCTAATCGAGGGGGTCAGGGTGGTTTATATATAGAATAACAGATACCCGGGAGTGAGTTACTGACAGGAATCTAATCGAGGTGATCGGGGTGGTTTATATATAGAATAACAGATACCTGGGAGTGAGTTACAGACTGGAATCTAATCAAGGGGTTCAGGGTGTTTATATATAGAATAACAGATACCTGGGAGTGAGTTACAGACTGGAATCTAATCGAGGGGTTCGGGATGGTTTATATATAGAATACCAGATACCTGGGAGTGAGTTACAGACTGGAATCTAATTGAGGGGTTCGGGATGGTTTATATATAGAATAACAGATACCTGGGAGTGAGTTACAGACTGGAATCTAATCGAGGGGTTCGGGATGGTTTATATATAGAATAACAGATACCTGGGAGTGAGTTACAGACTGGAATCTAATCGAGGGGTTCGGGGTGGTTTATATATAGAATAACAGATACCCGGGAGTGAGTTACAGACTGGAATCTAATTGAGGGCTTTGGGGAGATTTATATATAGAATAACAGATAGCCAGGAGTGAGTTACAGACTGGAATCTAATCGAGGGGTTCGGGGTGGTTTATATATAGAATAACAGATACCCGGGAGTGAGTTACAGACTGGAATCTAATTGAGGGCTTTGGGGAGATTTATATATAGAATAACAGATAGCCAGGAGTGAGTTACAGACTGGAATCTAATCGAGGGGTTCGGGGGGATTTATATATAGAATAACAGATACCCGTTAGTGAGTTACAGACTGGAATCTAATCGAGGGTTTCGGGGGGTTTATATTTAGAATAACAGATACCCGTTAGTGAGTTACAGACTGGAATCTAATCGAGGTGATCGGGGTGGTTTATATATAGAATAACAGATATCTGGGAGTGAGTTACAGACTGGAATCTAATCGAGGGGTTCGGGGGGGTTTATATATAGAATAACAGATACCCGGGAGTGAGTTACAGACTGGAATCTAATCGAGGAGTTCGGGGTGGTTTATATATAGAATAACAGATACCCGTTAGTGAGTTACAGACTAGAATCTAATCGGGGGGTACGGTGTGGTTTATATATAGAATAACAGATACCCGGGAGTGAGTTACAGACTGGAATCTAATTGAGGGCTTAGGGGGGATTTATATATAGAATAACAGATACCCGGGAGTGAGTTACAGACTGGAATCTAATCGAGGGGTTCGGTGGGGTTTATATATAGAATAACAGATACCCGGGTGTGAGTTACAGACTGGAATCTAATCGAGGTGTTCAGGGTGTTTATATATCGAATAACAGATACCCGGGAGTGAGTTACAGACTGGAATCTAATCGAAATGCTTGGGATGATTTATGTATAGAATAACAGATAGCCAGGAGTGAGTTACAGACTGAAATCTAATTGAGGGGTTCGGGGGATTTATATGTAGAATAACAGATACCCGTTAGTGCGTTACAGACTGGAATCTAATCGAGGGGTTCAGTGGGATTTATATATAGAATAACAGATACCCGGGAGTGAGTTATAGACTGGAATCTAATCGAGGGGTTCGGGGTTGTTTATATATAGAATAACAGATACCCGGGAGTGGGTTATAGACTGGAATCTAATCGAGGGGTTCGGGGGGGTTTATATATAGAATAACAGATACCCGGGAGTGAGTTACAGACTGGAATCTAATCGAGGGGTTCGGGGGGGTTTATATATAGAATAACAGATACCCGGGAGTGAGTTACACACTGGAATCTAATCGAGGGGTTCGGTGGGGTTTATATATAGAATAACAGATACCCGTTAGTGAGTTACAGACTGGAATCTAATCGAGGGGTTCGGGGTGGTTTATATATAGAATAACAGATACCTGGGAGTGAGTTACAGACTGGAATCTAATCGAGGCGTTTGGGGTGGTTTATATATAGAATGCCTGATACCCGGGAGTGAGTTACAGACTGGAATCTAATCGAGGAGTTCGGGGTGTTTATATATAGAATAACAGATACCCGGGTGTCATTACAGACTGGAATCTAATTGAAGGGTTCGGGGTGATTTATGTATAGAATAACAGAGACCCGGGAGTGAGTTACAGATTGGAATCTAATCGAGGGGTTCAGGGTGGTTTATATATAGAATAACAGATACCCGGGAGTGAGTTACAAACTGGAATCTAATCAAGGTTTTCAGGGGATTTATATACAGAATAACAAATACCCGGGAGTGAGTTACAGACTGGAATCTAATCGAGGGGTTCGGGGGGGTTTATATATAGAATAACAGATACCCGGGAGTGAGTTACAGACTGGAATCTAATCGAGGGGTTCGGGGGGGTTTATATATAGAATAACAGATACCCGGGAGTGAGTTACACACTGGAATCTAATCGAGGGGTTCGGTGGGGTTTATATATAGAATAACAGATACCCGTTAGTGAGTTACAGACTGGAATCTAATCGAGGGGTTCGGGGTGGTTTATATATAGAATAACAGATACCTGGGAGTGAGTTACAGACTGGAATCTAATCGAGGCGTTTGGGGTGGTTTATATATAGAATGCCTGATACCCGGGAGTGAGTTACAGACTGGAATCTAATCGAGGAGTTCGGGGTGTTTATATATAGAATAACAGATACCCGGGTGTCATTACAGACTGGAATCTAATTGAAGGGTTCGGGGTGATTTATGTATAGAATAACAGAGACCCGGGAGTGAGTTACAGATTGGAATCTAATCGAGGGGTTCAGGGTGGTTTATATATAGAATAACAGATACCCGGGAGTGAGTTACAGACTGGAATCTAATCGAGGGGTTCGGGGTGGTTTATATATAGAATAACAGATACCCGGGAGTGAGTTACAGACTGGAATCTAATCGAGGGGTTCGGGGGGGGTTTATATATAGAATAACAGATATCCGGGAGTGAGTTACAGACTGGAATCTAATCGAGGGGTTCGGTGTGGTTTATATATAGAATAACAGATACCCGTGAGTTAGTTACAGACTGGAATCTAATCGAGGGGTTCGGGGTGGTTTATATGTTGAATAACAGATACCTGGGAGTGAGTTACAGACTGGAATCTAATCGAAAATGCTCGGGGTGATTTATGTATAGAATAACAGAGACCCGGGAGTGAGTTACAGACTGGAATCCAATTGAGGGGTTCAGGGTGGTTTATATATAGAATAACAGATACCCGGGAGTGAGTTACAGACTGGAATCTAATCGAGGTTTTCAGGGGGTTTATATATAGAATAAAAAATACCCGGGAGTGAGTTACAGACTGGAATCTAATCGAGGTTTTCAGGGGGTATATATATATATAGAATAACAGATATCCGGGAGTGAGTTACAGACTGGAATCTAATTGAGGGGTTCAGGTGGTTTATATATAGAATAACAGATACCCGGGAGTGAGTTACAGACTGGAATCTAATCGAGGTTTTCAGGGGGTATATATATATATAGAATAACAGATATCCGGGAGTGAGTTACAGACTGGAATCTAATTGAGGGGTTCAGGTGGTTTATATATAGAATAACAGATACCTGGGAGTGAGTTACAGACTGGAATCTAATCGAAAATGCTCGGGGTGATTTATGTATAGAATAACAGAGACCCGGGAGTGAGTTACAGACTGGAATCCAATTGAGGGGTTCAGGGTGGTTTATATATAGAATAACAGATACCCGGGAGTGAGTTACAGACTGGAATCTAATCGAGGTTTTCAGGGGGTTTATATATAGAATAAAAAATACCCGGGAGTGAGTTACAGACTGGAATCTAATCGAGGTTTTCAGGGGGTATATATATATATAGAATAACAGATATCCGGGAGTGAGTTACAGACTGGAATCTAATCGAGGGGTTCGGGGGGGTTTATATATAGAATAACAGATACCCGGGAGTGTGTTACTGACTGGAATCTAATCGAGGTGATCGGGGTGGTTTATATATAGAATAACAGATACCTGGGAGTGAGTTACTGACTGGAATCTAATCGAGGGGTTCGGGGGGGTTTATATATAGAATAACAGATACCCGGGAGTGAGTTAGAGATTGGAATCTAATCGAGGGGTTCGGGGTGGTTTATATATAGAATAACAGATACCCGGGAGTGAGTTACAGACTGGAATCTAATCGAGGGGTTCGGGCGGGTTTATATATAGAATAACAGATACCCGGGAGTGAGTTACAGACTGGAATCTAATCGAGGGGTTCGGGGTGTTTATATATAGAATAACAGATACCCAGGAGTGAGTTACAGACTGGAATCTAATCGAGGGGTTCGGGGTGTTTTATATATAGAATAACAGACACCCGTTAGTGAGTTACAGACTGGAATCGAATCGAGGCGTTTGGGGTGGTTTATATATAGAATGCCTGATACCCGGGAGTGAGTTACAGACTGGAATCTAATCGAGGAGTTCGGGGTGTTTATATATAGAATAACAGATACCCGGGTGTCATTACAGACTGGAATCTAATTGAAGGGTTCGGGGTGGTTTATATGTTGAATAACAGATACCTGGGAGTGAGTTACAGACTGGAATCTAATCGAAATGCTCGGGGTGATTTATGTATAGAATAACAGAGACCCGGGAGTGAGTTACAGACTGGAATCTATTCGAGGGGTTCAGGGGATTTATATATAGAATAACAGATAACCGGGTGTGTGTTACAGACTGGAATCTATTCGAGGGGTTCAGGGGATTTATATATAGAATAACAGATACCCGAGAGTGAGTTACAAACTGGAATCTAATTGAGGGGTTCGGGGGGGTTTATATATAGAATAACAGATACCCGGGAGTGTGTTACTGACTGGAATCTAATCGAGGGGTTCGGGGGGGTTTATATATAGAATAACAGACACCCGGGAGTGAGTTACAGACTGGAATCTAATCGAGGGGTTCGGGGGGGTTTATATATAGAATAACAGATACCCGGGAGTGAGTTACAGACTGGAATCTAATCGAGGGGTTCGGGGGGGTTTATATATAGAATAACAGATATCCGGGAGTGAGTTACAGACTGGAATCTAATCGAGGTTTTCGGGGGATTTATATACAGAATAACAAATACCCGGGAGTGAGTTACAGACTGGAATCTAATCGAGGGGTTCGGGTGTTTATATATAGAATAACAGATACCCGGGAGTGAGTTACTGACTGGAATCTAATCGAGGATTTCTGGGTGGTTTATATATAGAATAACAGATACCCGGGAGTGAGTTACAGACTGGAATCTAATCGAGGGGTTCAGGGTGGTTTATATATAGAATAACTGAGACCCGGGAGTGAGTTACTGACTGGACTCTGTGTTTTAGGGACATGGTGTTAATCGTACATGGATTCCCCTGTGATATTGCTGCGTTGAAGGTGAGTCCCTGCTCTTCCTGTTGACTTCAACTTTCTGACCTGTTTGTTGCTGTTTTGCTGTTAATTCTAACTTTCTTTCTCACTCTCTCTCCCCATCTTCCTCTCTCTCCCTAACTTCCTCACTCCCACTCTCTGTCTCCCCCTCTCCCGCTCTCTCCCACTCTGTGTCCACCTCTCTTACTCCCTCTCCCACTCTCCCTCCCTCTCACCCCTCACTCCCGCTCGTCCCATCCCGCTCTCCCCCTCCCGCTCTCCCCCTCCCGCTCTCCCCCTCCCGCTCTCCCCCCTCCCGCTCTCCCCCCTCCCGCTCTCCCCCTCCCGCTCTCCCCCTCCCGCTCGCCCCCCTCCCGCTCTCACCCTCCCGCTCTCCCCCTCCCGCTCTCCCCCTTCCGCTCTCCAACTCCTGCTCTCTCTCTCACTCCCACTCCGTCTCACTCCCCCTTCCCCTCGCTCCCCTCCCACTGTCTTCCCCATGCTTTTACTCTCTGCCTCTCCCTCCTTCTCTCCCTCCCGCTCTCTCTCTCCCTCCCGCTCTCTCTCTCCCTCCCGCTCTCTTTCCCTCCCGCTCTCTCCTTCCCGCTCTCTCCTTCCCGTTGTCTCTCCCTCCCGCTCTCTCTCCCTCCCGCTCTCTCTCCCTCCCGCTCTCTCTCCCTCCCGCTCTCTCTCCCGCCCGCTCTCTCTCCCGCCCGCTCTCTCTCCCTCCCGCTCTCTCTCCCTCCCGCTCTATCTCCCTCCCGCTCTCTCCATCCCTCCCGCTCTCTCTATCCCTCCCGCTCTCTATCCCTCCCGCTCTCTATCCCCTCCCGCTCTCTATCCCTCCCCGCTCTCTCTATCCCTCCCGCTCTCTCTATCCCTCCCGCTCTCTCTATCCCTCCCGCTCTCACTATCTCTCCCACCTCTCCCTATCCCTCCCGCTCTCTCTCTACCTCGCGCTCTCTCTCTCCCTCCCGCCCTCTCTCTCCCCTCCCGCCCTCTCTCTCCCTCCCGCCCTCTCTCTCCCTCCCGCGCTCTCTCTCCCTCCCGCCCTCTCTCTCCCTCCCGCCCTCTCTCTCCCTCCCGCCCTCTCTCTCCCTCCCGCCCTCTCTCTCCCTCCCGCCCTCTCTCTCCCTCCCGCTCTCTCTCTCCCTCCCGCTCTCTCTCTCCCTCCCGCTCTGTCTCTCCCTCCCGCGCTCTCTCTCCCTCCCGCCCTCTCTCTCCCTCCCACCCTCTCTCTCCCTCCCGCCCTCTCTCTCCCTCCCGCTCTCTCTCTCCCTCCCGCTCTCTCTCTCCCTCCCGCTCTCTCTCCCTCCCGCTCTCTCTCCCTCCCGCGCTCTCTCCCTCCCGCGCTCTCTCCCTCCCGCTCTCTCACCCTCCCGCTCTCTCTCACCCTCCCGCTCTCTCTCTCCCTCCCGCTCTCACTCTCCCTCCCGCCCGCTCTCTCTATCTCTCCTCTCTCTCTCTCCCTCCCACTCTCTCTCCCTCCCGCTCTCACTCCCTCCCACTCTCTCTCTCCTTCCCACTCTCTCTCTCCCTCCCGCTCTCTCTCCCTCCCGCTCTCTCTCCCTTCCGCTCTCTCTCCCTCCTGCTCTCACTCCCTCCCACTCTCTCCCTCCCACTCTCTCTCTCCCTCCCACTCTCTCTCTCCCTCCCGCTCTCTCTCTCCCTCCCGCTCTCTCTCTCCCTCCCGCTCTCCCTCCCTTCCGCTCTCTCTCTCTCTCCCGCCCGCTCTCTCTATCTCTCCCACTCTCTCTCACCCTCCCGCTCTCTCTCCCTCCCACTCTCTCACTCCCGCTCTCTCTCTCCCGCTCTCTCCTTCCCGCTCTTTCCCTCCCGCTCTCTCCCTCCCACTCTCTCTCCCTCCCGCTCTCTCTCCCTCCCGCTCTCTCTCCCTCCCGCTCTCTCTCCCTCCTGCTCTCTCTCCCTCCCGCTCTCCTCTCCCTCCCGCTCTCTCTCCCTCCCGCTCTCACTCCCCTCCCGCTCTCACTCCCTCCCCGCTCTCACTCCCTCCCGCGCTCTCACTCCCTCCCGCTCTCTCTCTCCCTCCCCGCTCTCTCTCTCCCTCCCGCTCTCCCTCTCCCTCCCGCTCTCCCTCTCCC
>JANJGN010004582.1:30000-31905 GCA_026770705.1 Isurus oxyrinchus | reverse complement strand
AGGCTATGATTACTGGTCGGCTGCCCTGCCAGGTAACCGCTTAACCGATTCCCCGTTTGGTACTGAGTCCCTGGACCTGCTGGTGTGTTCTGCAGTTAACTGCACACCTATGACCGGGCGGGAGGCTATAAAATACCGGCCGGCAGCCCAGCCTGCTAACCGGCTGCCCGTGTCCCCATTCGGTACTTAGTCCGTGGACCTGCTGGTGTGTTTCTGCAGCTAACTGCACCCCTATGACCGGGCGGGAGGCTGTAAATACCGGCCGGCAGCCCAGCCTGCTAACCGGCTGCCCGTGTCCCCATTCCGTACTGAGTCCCTGGACCTGCTGGTGTGTTCTGCAGCTAACTGCACCCCTATGACCGGGCGGGAGGCTGTAATTACGGCCGGCAGCCCTGCCTGCTGACCGGCTGCCCGTGTCCTCATTCTGTACTTAGTCCTTGGACATGCTGGTGTGTTCTGCAGCTAACTGCACCCCTATGCCGGGCGGGAGGCTGTAAATACCGGCCGGCAGCCCAGCCTGCTAACCGGCTGCCCATGTCCCCATTCCGTGCTGAGTCCCTGGACCTGCTGGTGTGTTCTGCAGCTAACTGCACCCCTATGACCGGCGGGAGGCTGTAAATACCGGCCGGCAGCCCAGCCTGCTAACCGGCTGCCCATGTCCCCATTCCGTGCTGAGTCCCTGGACCTGCTGGTGTGTTCTGCAGCTAACTGAACCCCGATGACCGGGCGGGGAGGCTGTAATTACCGGCCGGCAGCCCTGCCTGCTAACCGACTGCCCGTGTCCCCATTCGGTACTTAGTCCGTGGACCTGCTGGTGTGTTCTGCAGCTAACTGCACCCCTATGACCGGGCGGGAGGCTGTAATTACCGGCCGGCAGCCCTGCCTGCTAACCAGCTGCCCGTGTCCCCATTCTGTCCTTAGTCCTTGGACCTGCTGGTGTGTTCTGCAGCTAACTGCACCCCTATGACCGGGCGGGAGGCTGTAATTACCGGCCGGCAGCCCTGCCTGCTAACTGGCTGCCCGTGTCCCATTCTGTCCTTAGTCCTTGGACCTGCTGGTGTGTTCTGCAGCTAACTGCACCCCTATGGCAGGCCGGCATCCCTGCCTGCTGACCGGCTGCCCGTGTCCTCATTCTGTACTTAGTCCTTGGACCTGCTGGTGTGTTCTGCAGCTAACTGCACCCCTATGACCGGGCGGGAGGCTGTAATTACCGGCCGGCAGCCCTGCCTGCTGACCGGCTGCCCGTGTCCTCATTCTGTACTTAGTCCTTGGACCTGCTGGTGTGTTCTGCAGCTGACTGCGCCTCTATTACCCGGCGGGAGGCTATAATTACCGGTCGGCTGCCTTGTCTGCTAACTGGTTCACAGGTTCCCCTGTGCCGTACATATCCCGTGGACCAGCGGCTGTGTTCTGCAGCTCAGCGCACCTTTACTACCATGCCGAAAGCCCTGAATAATGGCCGGCTACCCTGCCTGCTAACCGTAAACCATTGGCCGCAAACCTAACCCCCAGCCCTAAGCCTAACCGCTAACCCTAACCCGAACCCCGAGCCAACAATAAACTAGCCTTGTCCCCTTCCCCGACACGAACACCAAGCCAAGCCCCTAACTCTAACCCTACCCCTACCCCTGACACTTCCCCTAACCCTAACGCCCCCAACCCTAACCCCAGCCCTAAGCCTAACCGCTAACCCTAACCCGAATAAAACTCCGGACCACCCGGGCGGACACCGAACACCCAGCCTTTCCCCGGTTCCACCCTCCCCGCCTCGGCCACCAGGCTCGAACCGGCTGAATGGCCAACGATATCGCTCCTGCTCGGACTTTGCTCGCTTTAAATCGCGCTTGCGCGGCTCGGCCTCCAGGCACCGCCCCGTCACGTGCGACCGCTTGAATACGCCCCCCG
>JANJGN010004582.1:12500-17500 GCA_026770705.1 Isurus oxyrinchus | reverse complement strand
AGCGCCATTTTGCCGTTTCCTCTTCGGGAGAACCGAAGGGAAATCATTAATGAGCTGGACGAGTACCATGCCAAAAATTGCAACCGACCCAGCCGTCGGGCCGATTCGCTACTCTCAGGGGGAATACCCCCACTGCGAGCCGGGCAAGAGCCTCGGATTCGACGCCATACGCTTCCGTCTGAGCACGGATTTTCTTCTCCCGGGCCCAGGAGACACTTTCCACGGCCGGCGAATGCAATCTGGGGTGCATTTTATTTATTAGTTACTGATTTCTCTTCCAAACTTGCCTCTGCCACAGACTTAAGTCCAAATGGTTAATGATTTCTCCGCCACACTTGCCTCGCTGCCAGAGACTAAGTCCAAACGGTTAATGATTTCTCCGCCACACTTGCCTCGCTGCCAGAGACTAAGTCCAAATGGTTAATGATTTCTGCACCACACTTGCCTCTCTGCCAGAGACGAAGTCCAAACGGTTAATGATTTCTCCGCCACACTTGCCTCGCTGCCAGAGACTAAGTCCAAATGGTTAATGATTTCTGCACCACACTTGCCTCGCTGCCAGAGACGAAGTCCAAACGGTTAATGATTTCTCCGCCACACTTGCCTCGCTGCCAGAAACTAAGTCCAAATGGTTAATGATTTCTCCACTGCACTTGCCTCTGTGCCAGAGACGAAGTCCAAATGGTTAATGATTTCTGCACCACACTTGCCTCTCTGCCAGAGACGAAGTCCAAACGGTTAATGATTTCTGCGCCACACTTGCCTCGCTGCCAGAGACTAAGTCCAAATGGTTAATGATTTCTGCACCACACTTGCCTCGCTGCCAGAGACTAAGTCCAAATGGTTAATGATTTCTGCACCACACTTGCCTCTCTGCCAGAGACTAAGTCCAAACGGTTAATGATTTCTCCGCCACACTTGCCTCGCTGCCAGAGACTAAGTCCAAACGGTTAATGATTTCTGCACCACACTTGCCTCTCTGCCAGAGACGAAGTCCAAACGGTTAATGATTTCTCCGCCACACTTGCCTCGCTGCCAGAGACTAAGTCCAAATGGTTAATGATTTCTCCACTGCACTTGCCTCTGTGCCAGAGACGAAGTCCAAATGGTTAATGATTTCTGCACCACACTTGCCTCTCTGCCAGAGACGAAGTCCAAACGGTTAATGATTTCTGCGCCACACTTGCCTCGCTGCCAGAGACTAAGTCCAAATGGTTAATGATTTCTCCGCCACACTTGCCTCGCTGCCAGAGACTAAGTCCAAATGGTTAATGATTTCTGCACCACACTTGCCTCGCTGCCAGAGACTAAGTCCAAATGGTTAATGATTTCTGCACCACACTTGCCTCTCTGCCAGAGACGAAGTCCAAATGGTTAATGATTTCTCAGGGCCACTGTCCCATTGGTTAGCCATTTCTCCAGAGGCTTACCGAGGCCAACCTGCGATATCTCGCGGACCCGGAGGCCCCGTTGCACGTCCTGCACATTCAGTCCGAGGTGCATTGGTTACCCATTTCTCCAGAAGCTTACCGAAGGCACACCGTCACACCTCGCGGGCCCCGAGGCCACTTTCCCCGGTGCGCAAATTCAATCCGAGGTGCATTGCCCTTAGCCGCCTTCTCCGGCCGGCTTCGGGTGCGTTTCCGGGGCTCCGACCGGGGCAAATCCGGTCCCCGGGGCCAGTGGGAGCCGTCCCCGGGCACGCCCGGGCTTCCGGTCGCCGCTTTCCGTGACCGACCGAAAGACGGTAAAAAATGCCGAAAATGGACAAAAATGGCCGACGGCGGGGCCTCCTGGTCGGTTAGGCGGCAGCCTGGATCGGTCCCTGCGGACCTGGAGGCTCGAGACGGCACTCGGAGCTGTCGACCGATTCTCGACTTGCCACCTCCTACCATTCTGCAGATACCCCGCCAACCCCCCCAGCCAGCAAATGCAGCCGAGATGTCGGTCGGTAGTCCAGCCGCCGAGGAGGCCTCGAAAGCCCGCGACACCTCCTTTCGCCGTTTCCCCATCGGGAGAACCGAGGGGAAATCATTATCTAGCTCCGGCAGCCCCCCTCCAACAATTGCAACCCGCCCCGTGGCCGGGCCGATTCGCCCCGCCTAGCGGGAATGCCTCCACCGGGGGCCCGGCAGAAGCTTCGGATCCGACCTCATGGACTTCCGTCTTGGCACGGATTTCCCTCACACGGGCCCAGGGGCCACTTCCCCCGGCCTTCGGACGCAGCCGGAGGTGCATCGGGCCGAAGCCGCCTTCCCGGCCGGCTTCCGGAGGTTTCCGGGGCAAACTCCGGTCCTCCCGGCGAGGGGGAGCCTTCCCCGTGCACGCCCGGGTGTCAGGCCGCCGCTTTTCTTGACCGGCCGAAAGAGGCGAAAAATGCCGAAAATGACCAAAAATGGCCGACGGCGGGGCCTCCCGGTCGGTTTGGCGGCAGCCTGGGTCGGTCCCTGCAGACCTGGAGGCTCGAGAAGGCACTTGGCGAAGTCGACCCATTCTCGATTTGCCACCTCCTCCTATTCTGCAGATAGCCCGCCAACCTCCACAGCCAGCAAATGCAACCGTCATTCAGGCCGACGACCCTCCGGTAGTCATGCCGAGGAAGAGGCACCGAAGCCCCGCCAGGCCTTCCGGATTGCACCCGCTCCCCGACCGGTTCTTTTTCAAAAAAGGGCCCAGGAGCCCGGATTATTTTAGGACGCGCTCGGGACCGCCCTGAGGGACACCGAACACCCAACCTTTCCCCGGGTCGACCCTCCCCGCCTCGGCCACCGGGGGGGGGGTCGAACCGGATCACCGGTTAATGATTTCCCCCTGCTCGGACTCGGCTGTTTCTCAACCGCGCTTGCCCGGCTCGGCCCCCAGCCCCGGCCCCTCACGTGGGGGCCCTGAATACGCCCCCCGGCAGCCATCTTGGCCCGCCGGCCCGGTATTTTAGGCCGTTTCGACCCTTCCCTGCCCGCTGGCTGACTGGTTCACCATGTCCCCATTCTGCGCTTAGACTTTTCAGCTGCTCGGGATGCCGGCTGATGACGGCTCCCGTACGACCGGGCGGGCGGCTCCAACTACCGGCCGGCTGCCCGGCCTGCTAACCCGTTAAGCATTTCCCCGTCCTGCACACATTCCCTGGACCTGCTGGTGTGTTCTGCAGCTAACTGCACCCCTACGACCGGGCGGGAGGCTATGATTACTGGTCGGCTGCCCTGCCAGGTAACCGCTTAACCGATTCCCCGTTTGGTACTGAGTCCCTGGACCTGCTGGTGTGTTCTGCAGTTAACTGCACACCTATGACCGGCGCGGGAGGCTATAAATACCGGCCGGCAGCCCAGCCTGCTAACCGGCTGCCCGTGTCCCCATTCGGTACTTAGTCCGTGGACCTGCTGGTGTGTTCTGCAGCTAACTGCACCCCTATGACCGGGCGGGAGGCTGTAAATACCGGCCGGCAGCCCAGCCTGCTAACCGGCTGCCCGTGTCCCCATTCCGTACTGAGTCCCTGGACCTGCTGGTGTGTTCTGCAGCTAACTGCACCCCTATGACCGGGCGGGAGGCTGTAATTACCGGCCGGCAGCCCTGCCTGCTGACCGGCTGCCCGTGTCCTCATTCTGTACTTAGTCCTTGGACATGCTGGTGTGTTCTGCAGCTAACTGCACCCCTATGGCCGGGCGGGAGGCTGTAAATACCGGCCGGCAGCCCAGCCTGCTAACCGGCTGCCCATGTCCCCATTCCGTGCTGAGTCCCTGGACCTGCTGGTGTGTTCTGCAGCTAACTGCACCCCTATGACCGGGCGGGAGGCTGTAAATACCGGCCGGCAGCCCAGCCTGCTAACCGGCTGCCCATGTCCCCATTCCGTGCTGAGTCCCTGGACCTGCTGGTGTGTTCTGCAGCTAACTGAACCCCGATGACCGGGCGGGAGGCTGTAATTACCGGCCGGCAGCCCTGCCTGCTAACCGACTGCCCGTGTCCCCATTCGGTACTTAGTCCGTGGACCTGCTGGTGTGTTCTGCAGCTAACTGCACCCCTATGACCGGGCGGGAGGCTGTAATTACCGGCCGGCAGCCCTGCCTGCTAACCAGCTGCCCGTGTCCCCATTCTGTCCTTAGTCCTTGGACCTGCTGGTGTGTTCTGCAGCTAACTGCACCCCTATGACCGGGCGGGAGGCTGTAATTACCGGCCGGCAGCCCTGCCTGCTAACTGGCTGCCCGTGTCCCCATTCTGTCCTTAGTCCTTGGACCTGCTGGTGTGTTCTGCAGCTAACTGCACCCCTATGGCAGGCCGGCATCCCTGCCTGCTGACCGGCTGCCCGTGTCCTCATTCTGTACTTAGTCCTTGGACCTGCTGGTGTGTTCTGCAGCTAACTGCACCCCTATGACCGGGCGGGAGGCTGTAATTACCGGCCGGCAGCCCTGCCTGCTGACCGGCTGCCCGTGTCCTCATTCTGTACTTAGTCCTTGGACCTGCTGGTGTGTTCTGCAGCTGACTGCGCCTCTATTACCCGGCGGGAGGCTATAATTACCGGTCGGCTGCCTTGTCTGCTAACTGGTTCACAGGTTCCCCTGTGCCGTACATATCCCGTGGACCAGCGGCTGTGTTCTGCAGCTCAGCGCACCTTTACTACCATGCCGAAAGCCCTGAATAATGGCCGGCTACCCTGCCTGCTAACCGGTAAACCATTGGCCGCAAACCTAACCCCAGCCCTAAGCCTAACCGCTAACCCTAACCCGAACCCCGAGCCAACAATAAACTAGCCTTGTCCCCTTCCCCGACACGAACACCAAGCCAAGCCCCTAACTCTAACCCTACCCCTACCCCTGACACTTCCCCTAACCCTAACGCCCCAACCCTAACCCCAGCCCTAAGCCTAACCGCTAACCCTAACCCGAATAAAACTCCGGACCACCCGGGCGGACACCGAACACCCAGCCTTTCCCCGGTTCCACCCTCCCCGCCTCGGCCACCAGGCTCGAACCGGCTGAATGGCCAACGATATCGCTCCTGCTCGGACT
>JANJGN010004581.1:0-31911 GCA_026770705.1 Isurus oxyrinchus | reverse complement strand
TGAGGTGTTTTGGGGACATTGTCTCGGGGGGGTGGGGGGGGGGGTGGGGTGTTTTGGGGACATTGTCTCGGGGGGCGTGGGGGGGGGTGGGGTGTTTTGGGGACATTGTCTCGGGGGGGTCGTGGGGGGGGTGGGGTGTTTTGGGGACATTGTCTCGGGGGGGTGGGGGGGGGTGGGGTGTTTTGGGGACATTGTCTCGGGGGGGTGGGTGGGGGGTGGGGTGTTTTTGGGGACATTGTCTCGGGGGGGGGGGTGGGGGGGGGTGGGGGTGTTTTTGGGGACATTGTCTCGGGGGGGGGGGTGGGGTGTTTTGGGGCATTGTCTCGGGGGGGTGTGGGGGGGGTGGGGTGTTTTGGGGACATTGTCTCGGGGGGGGGTGGGGGGGGGTGGGGTGTTTTGGGGACATTGTCTCGGGGGGGGTGGGGGGGGGTGGGGTGTTTTGGGGACATTGTCTCGGGGGGGGTGGGGGGGGGTGGGGTGTTTTGGGGACATGGTCTCGGGGGGGGTGGGGGGGGGTGGGGTGTTTTGGGGACATTGTCTCGGGGGGGTGGGGGGTGTGGGGTGTTTTTGGGGACATTGTCTCGGGGGGGTGGCGGGGGATGGGGTGTTTTGGGGACATTGTCTCGGGGGGGTGGCGGGGGTGTGGGGTGTTTTGGGGACATTGTCTCGGGGGGGTGGGGGGGGGTGTGGGGTGTTTTGGGGACATTGTCTCGGGGGGGGTGGGGGTGGGGTGGGGTGTTTTGGGGACATTGTCTCGGGGGGGTTGGGGTGTGGGTGGGGTGTTTTGGGGACATTGTCTCGGGGGGGGTGGGGGGTGGGTGGGGTGTTTTGGGACATTGTCTCGGGGGGGTGTGGGGGGGGTGGGGTGTTTTGGGGACATTGTCTCGGGGGGGGGTGGGGTGTTTTGGGGACATTGTCTCGGGGGGGGTGGGGGGGGGTGGGGTGTTTTGGGGGACATTGTCTCGGGGGGGGGTGGGGGGGGTGGGGTGTTTTGGGGACATTGTCTCGGGGGGGTGGGGGGGGTGGGGTGTTTTCGGGACATTGTCTCGGGGGGGGGGTGGGGGGGGGGGGTGGGGTGTTTTGGGGACATTGTCTCGGGGGGGTGGGGGGGGGTGGGGTGTTTTGGGGACATTGTCTCGGGGGGGGTGGGGTGTTTTGGGGACATTGTCTCGGGGGGGGGTGGGGGGGGTGGGGTGTTTTGGGGACATTGTCTCGGGGGGGGTTGGGGGGGGTGGGGTGTTTTGGGGACATTGTCTCGGGGGGTGTGGGGGTGGTGGGGTGTTTTGGGGACATTGTCTCGGGGGGGGTGGGGGGGGTGGGGTGTTTTGGGGACATTGTCTCGGGCGGGGTGGGGGGGGGGGGTGGGGGGATTTTAGGGACATTGTCTTGGGGGGGTTTTGGGGACATTGTCACGGGGGTGTTTTGGGGGGGTTTTTGGGGACATTGTCTGGGGGGTATTTTGGGGACATTGTCTCGGGGGGGTTATGGGGGGGTTTTGGGGACATTGTCTCGGGGGGGTTTTGGGGACATTGTCTTGGGGGGTTTTGGGGACATTGTCTCGGGGGGTTTTGGGGGGGAGGGTTTTGTGGACATTGTCTCGGCGTGGTTTTGGGGACATTGTCTCGGGGGGGTTTTTGGGGCCATTGTCTCGGGGGTTTTTTGGGGACATTGTCTCGGGGGGTTTTGGGGACATTGTCTCGGGGGGGTTTTGGGGGGGTTTTTGGGGGACATTGTCTCGGGGGGGTTTTGGGGACATTGCCTCGGGGGGGTTTTGGGGACATTGTATCGGGGGAGTTTTGGGGGGGGTTTTTGTGGTCATTGTCTCGGGGGAGTTTTGGGGACATTGTCTCGGGGGTGTTTTGGGGACATTGTCTCGGGGGGGTTTTGGGGGGGGGTTTTGTGGATATTGTCTCGGGGGTTTTTGGGGATATTGCCTCGGGGGGGTTTGGGGGGGGTTTTGGGGACATAGTCTCGGGGGAGTTTTGGGGACATTGTCTCGGGGGTTTTGGGGACATTATCTCGGGGGGGTTTTGGGGGGTGGGGTTTTGGGGACATTGTCTCGGGGGGGTTTTGGGGACATTGTCTCGGGGGGGTTTTGGGGACATTGTCTTGGGGGGGTTTTGGGGGGGGTTTTGGGGTCATTGTCTCGGGGAGATTTGGGGACATTGTCTCGGGCGTGTTTTGGGGTCATTGTCTCGGGGGGGTTTAGGTGGGGGGTTTTGGGGACATTGTCTCGGGGGGCTTTTGGGGACATAGTCTCCGGGGGGTTTTGGGGACATTGTCTCGGGGGTGTTTCGGGGGGGATTTGGGGACATTGTCTCGGGGGGGTTTTGGGGGACATTGTCTCGGGGGGATTTGGGGGGACATTGTCTCGGGGGGGTTTTGGGGGGGCGGTTTGGGGACATTGTCTCGGGGGGGTTTTGGGGGTGGTGTTTTGGAGACATTGTCTCGGGGGTGTTTTGGGGTGTGGGGTTTGGGGACATTGTCTCGGGGGGCTTTTGGGGACATTGTCTCGGAGTGGTTTGCGGACATTGTCTCGGGGGTGTTTTGGGGGGGCGTTTCTGGGGACATTGTCTCGGGGGGGTTTTGGGGACATTGTCTCGGGGGGTTTTTTGGGGGTTTGTTTTGGGGACATTGTCTCGGGGGGTTTTGGGGACATTGTCTCGGGGGGGTTTTGGGGACATTGTCCCGGGGGATTTTGGGGGGGTGGTTTGGGGACATTGTCTCGGGGGGTGTTTTGTGGACATTGTCTTGGGGGGGTTTTGGGGACATTGGCTCGGGGGGGTTTTGGGGGGGGGGTTTTGGGGACATTTTCTCGGGGGTGTTTTGGGGACATTGTCTCGCGGGGGTTTTTGGGACATTGTCTCGGGGGGGTTTTGGGGGGGGTTTTGGGCACATTGTCTCGGGGGGTTTTTGGGGGACATTGTCTCGGGGGTGTTTTTGGGGACATTGTCTTGGGGGTTTTTGGGGGGGGTTTTTGGGGACATTGTCTCGGGGGGGTTTTGGGCACATTGTCTCGGGGTGGTTTTGGGGACATTGTCTCGGGGGGTTTTGGGGGGGGTTTTGGGGACATTGTCTCTGGGGGGTTTTGCGACATTGTCTCGGGGGTGTTTTGGGGACATTGTCTCGTGAGAGTTTTGGGGACATTGTCTCGGGGGCGTTTTGGGGACATTGTCCTCGGGGGGTGTTAGGGTTGGGGGATTTTGGGGACATTGTCTCGGGGGTGTTTTGGGGACATTTTCACGGGGGTTTTTGGGGGTGGTGTTTTGGGGACATTGTCTCTGGGGGGTTTTGGGGGACATTGCCGCGGGGGTGTTTTGGGGACATTGTCTCGTGAGGATTTTGGGTACATTGTCTCGGGGGCGTTTTGGGGACATTGTCTCGGGGGGGTTTTGGGTGGGGGATTTTGGGGACATTGTCTCGGGGGGGTTTTGGGGACATTGTCTTGGGGGGCGTTTTGGGGACATTGTCACGGGGGGGTTTTGGGGGGGTTTTTGGGGACATTGTCTTGGGGGTATTTTGGGGACATTGTCTCGGGGGGGTTATGGGGGGGTTTTGGGGGACATTGTCTCGGTGGGGTTTTGGGGACATTTTCTTGGGGGGTTTTGGGGACATTGTCTCGGAGGGTTTTGGGGGGGGGTTTTGTGGACATTGTCTCGGGGGGTTTTGGGGACATTGTCTCGGGGGGGTTTTTTGGGGGACATTGTCTCGGGGGTTTTTGGGGACATTGTCTCGGGGGGGTTTTGGGGGGTTTTTGGGGACATTGTCTCGGGGGGGTTTTGGGGACATTGCCTCGGGGTGGTTTTGGGGACATTGTATCGGGGGGGTTTTGGGGGGGTGTTTTGGGGTCCATTGTCTCGGGGGAGTTTTGGGGACATTGTCTCGGGGCTGTTTTGGGGACATTGTCTCGGGGGGGTTTTGGGGGGGGTTTTGGGGACATTGTCTCGGGGGGCTTTTGGGGACATTGTCTCGGGGGGGTTTTGGGGACATTGTCTCGGGGGGGTTTTGGGGGGGTTTTTGGGGACATTGTCTCGGGGGGGTTTTGGGGACATTGTCTTGGGGGGATTTTTGGGACATTGTCCCGGGGGGGTTTTTGGGGACATTGTCTCGGGGGGTTTTTTGGGGACATTGTCTTGGGGGGTTTTGCAGGGGGAGTTTTGGGGACATTGTCTCGGGGGGTTTTTGGGGAATTTGTCTCGGGGCGGTTTTGGGGACATTGTCACGAGTGGGTTATGGGGGGGGGGTTTGGGGCATTGTCTCGGGGGTGTTTGGGGGACATTGTCCTCGGGGGGGTTTTGTGGGAAGGTTTTGGGGACTTTGTCTCGGGGGGGTTTTGGAGACGTTGTCTCGGGTGGGGTTTGGGGACATTGCCTCGGGGGGGGTTTTGGGGTGGTTTTTGTGGACATTGTCTCGGGGGGGTTTTGGGGACATTGTCTCGGGGGGGTTTTGAGGGGGGGTTTTGGGGACATTGTCTCGGGGGTGTTTTGGGGACATTGTCTCGGGGGGGTTTTGGGGGGTGGTTTGGGGACATTGTCTCGGGGGGGTTTTGGGGACATTGTCTCAGGGGGTTTGGGGGACATTGTCCCGGGGGGGGTTTTGGGGGGTGGGTTTTGGGGACATTGTCTCAGGGGAGTTTTGGGGACATTGTCTCGGGGGGGTTTAGGGGACATTGTCTCGGGGGGGTTTTGGGGGTGTGTTTTGGGGACATTGACTCGGGGGGCTTTTGGGGACATTGTCACGGGGGATTTTTGAGGACATTGTCTCTGGGGGGTTTTGGGGGGGTTTTGGGGGCATTGACTCGGGGCGGTTTTGGGGACATTGTCTTGGGGGGATTTTGGGGACATTGTCTCGGGGGGGGTTTTGGGGGGGGTGTTCTGGGGTCATTGTCTCGCGTGGGGTTCGGGGACATTGTCTCGGTGGGGTTTTGGGGACATTGTCTCGGGGGGTTTTGGGTACAACGTCCCGGGGGGGGTTTTGGGGGGTGAGTTTTGGGGACATTGTCTCAGGGGAGTTTTGGGGACATTGTCTCGGGGGTTTTTTGGGGACATTGTCTCGGGGGGGTTTTGGGGGGGGTGTTTTGGGGACATTGTCACGGGGGGGTTTTGGGGACATTGTCTCTGGGGATTTTGGGGGGGCTTTTGGGGGCCTTGACTCAGGGCGGTTTTGGGGACATTGTCTCGGGGGAGTTTTGGGGACATTGTCTCGGGGGGGTTTTGGGCGGGGTGTTTTGGGGTCATTGTCTCGGGGGGGGTTTGGGGACATTGTCTCGGGGGGGTTTTGGGGACATTGTCTCAGGGGGGTTTTGGGGGGGGTTTTGGGGACATTCTCTCGGGGAGTTTTTGGGGACATTGTCTCGGGGGTGTTTTGGGGACATTGTCTCGGGGGGGTTTTGGGGGAGGGGTTTTTGGGGACATTGTCTCTGGGGGGTTTTGGGGACATTGTCTTGGGGGGATTTTGGGGTGTGCTTTTTGGGGACATTGTCTCGGGGGGTTTTGGGGACATTGTCTCGGGGTTGTTTTGGGGACATTGTCTCAGGGGCGTTTTGGGGGGGTGGTTTTGGGGACATTGTCTCAGGGGGTTTTTGGGGACATTGTCTCGGGGGTTTTTTGTGGACATTGTCTCGGGGGGGTTTTGGTGTCATTGTCTCGGGGGGTTTTTGGGGGGTGTTTTGGGGACATTGTCTCGGTGGGTTTTTGGGGACATTGTCTCGGGGGGGTTTTGGGGACATTGTCTCGGGGGGTTTTTGGGGAATTTGTCTCGGGGGGGTTTTGGGGACATTGTCACGAGGGGGTTATGGGGGGAGGTTTTGGGGCATTGTCTCGGGGGTGTTTGGGGGACATTGTCTCGGGGTGGTTTTGTGGGGGGGTTTTGGGGACTTTGTTTCGGGGGGGTTTTGGAGACGTTGTCTCGGGTGGGGTTTGGGGAAATTGTCTCGGGGGGGTTTTGGGGGGGGTTTTTGTGGACATTGTCTCGGGGGGGGTTTGGGGACATTGTCTCGGGGGGGTTTTGAGGGGGGGGGTTTTGGGGACATTGTCTCGGGGGTGTTTTGGGGACATTGTCTCGGGGGGGTTTTGGGGGGTGGTTTGGGGACATTGTCTCGGGGGGGTTTTGGGGACATTGTCTCAGGGGGTTTTGGGGACATTGTCCCGGGGGGGGTTTTGGGGGGTGGGTTTTGGGGACATTGTCTCAGGGGAGTTTTGGGGACATTGTCTCGGGGGGGTTTAGGGGACATTGTCTCGGGGGGGTTTTGGGGTGGTGTTTTGGGGACATAGACTCGGGGGGCTTTTGGGAACATTGTCACGGGGGATTTTTGGGGACATTGTCTCTGGGGGGTTTTGGGGGGGTTTTGGGGGCATTGACTCGGGGCGGTTTTGGGGACATTGTCTCGGGGGGGTTTTGGGGACATTGTCTCGGGAGGGGTTTTCGGGGGTGTGTTTTGGGGTCATTGTCTCGCGTTGGGTTCGGGGACATTGTCTCGGTGGGGTTTTGGGGACATTGTCTCGGGGGGGTTTTGGGGACATTGTCTCGGGTGGTTTTGGGGACATTGTCTCGGGGCGGTTTTGGGGACATTGTCTCGGGGGGTTTTGGGGACATTGTCTCTGGGCGGTTTTGGGGACATTGTCTCGGGGGGGTTTTGAGGGGGGTGTTTTGGGGACATTGTCTCAGGGGGTTTTGGAGACATTGTCTCAGGGGTGTTTGGGGGGTGGTTTTGGGGACATTGTCTCGGGGGGTTTTGGGGACATTGTCTCAGGGGGTTTTGGGGACAATGTCCCGGGGGGTTTTTGGGGGGTGGGTTTTGGGGACATTGTCTCAGGGGAGTTTTGGGGACATTGTCTCGGGTGTTTTTGGGGACATTGTCTCGGGGGGCGTTTTGGGCGGGTGTTTTGGGGACATTGACTCGGGGGCTTTTTGGGGACATTGTCACGGGGGGTGTTTTGGGGACATTGTCTCTGTGGGGTTTTGGGGGGGTTTTGGGGGCATTGACTCAGGGCGGTTTTGGGGACATTGTCTCGGGGGAGTTTTGGGGACATTGTCTCGGGGGGGGTTTTGGGGGGGGTGTTTTGGGGTCATTGTCTCGGGGGGGGTTCGGGGACATTGTCTCGGGGGGTTTTGGGGACATTGTCTCAGGGGGGTTTTGGGGGGGGTTTTGGGGACATTCTCTCGGGCGTTTTTGGGGACATTGTCTCGGGGGGTTTTGGTGACATTGTCTCGGGGGGGTTTTGGGGGAGGGGTTTTTGGGGACATTGTCTCAGGGGGGTTTTGGGGACATTGTCTCGGGGGGATTTTGGGGTGTGCTTTTTGGGGACATTGTCTCGGGGGGTTTTGGGGACATTGTCTCTGGGCGGTTTTGGGGACAATGTCCCGGGGGGTTTTTGGGGGGTGGGTTTTGGGGACATTGTCTCAGGGGAGTTTTGGGGACATTGTCTCGGGTGTTTTTGTGGACATTGTCTCGGGGGGCGTTTTGGGCGGGTGTTTTGGGGACATTGACTCGGGGGCTTTTTGGGGACATTGTCACGGGGGTGTTTTGGGGACATTGTCTCTGTGGGGTTTTGGGGGGGTTTTGGGGGCATTGACTCAGGGCGGTTTTGGGGACATTGTCTCGGGGGAGTTTTGGGGACATTGTCTCGGGGGGGTTTTGGGGGGGGTGTTTTGGGGTCATTGTCTCGGGGGGGTTCGGGGACATTGTCTCGGGGGGTTTTGGGGACATTGTCTCAGGGGGGTTTTGGGGGGGGTTTTGGGGACATTCTCTCGGGGCGTTTTTGGGGACATTGTCTCGTTGGGTTTTGGTGACATTGTCTCGGGGGGGTTTTGGGGGAGGGGTTTTTGGGGACATTGTCTCAGGGGGGTTTTGGGGACATTGTCTCGGGGGGATTTTGGGGAGTGCTTTTTGGGGACATTGTCTCGGGGGGTTTGGGGGACATTGTCTCGGGGTTGTTTTGGGGACATTGTCTCAGGGGCGTTTTGGGGGGGTGGTTTTGGGGACATTGTCTCGGGGGGTTTTTGGGGACATTGTCTCGGGGGTGTTTTGTGGACATTGTCTCGGGGGGGTTTTGTGGTCATTGTCTCGGGGGGGTTTTGGGGGGGGTTTTGGGGACATTGTCTCGGGGGGTTTTGGGGACATTGTCTCGGGGGGGTTTTGGGGACATTGTCTCAGGGGGGTTTTGGGGGGGATTTTGGGGACATTCTCTCGGGGCGTTTTTGGGGACATTGTCTCGGGGGTGTTTTGGGGACATTGTCTCGGGGGGGTTTTGGGGGTGGGGTTTTTGGGGACATTGTCTCAGGGGGGTTTTGGGGACATTGTCTCGGGGGGATTTTGGGGTGTGCTTTTTGGGGACATTGTCTCGGGGGGTTTTGGGGACATTGTCTCGGGGTTGTTTTGGGGACATTGTCTCAGGGGCGTTTTGGGGGGGTGGTTTTGTGGACATTGTCTCGGGGGGTTTTTGGGGACATTGTCTCGGGGAGGTTTTGTGGACATTGTCTCGGGGGGGTTTTGGTGTCATTGTCTCGGGGGGTTTTTGGGGGGGTTTTGGGGACATTGTCTCGGTGGGTTTTTGGGGATATTGTCTCGGGGGGGTTTTGGGGACATTGTCTCGGGGGGTTTTTGGGGAATTTGTCTCGGGGGGGTTTTGGGGACATCGTCACGAGGGGGTTATGGGGGGGAGTTTTGGGGCATTGTCTCGGGGGTGTTTGGGGGACATTGTCTCGGGGTGGTTTTGTGGGGGGGTTTTGGGGACTTTGTTTCGGGGGGGTTTTGGAGACGTTGTCTCGGGTGGGGTTTGGGGAAATTGTCTCGGGGGGGTTTTGGGGGGGGTTTTTGTGGACATTGTCTCGGGGGGGTTTTGGGGACATTGTCTCGGGGGGGTTTTGGGGGGGGGTTTTGGGGACATTGTCTCGGGGGTGTTTTGGGGACATTGTCTCGGGGGGGTTTTGGGGGGTGGTTTGGGGACATTGTCTCGGGGGGGTTTTGGGGACATTGTCTCAGGGGGTTTTGGGGACATTGTCCCGGGGGGGGTTTTGGGGGGTGGGTTTTGGGGACATTGTCTCAGGGGAGTTTTGGGGACATTGTCTCGGGGGGGTTTAGGGGACATTGTCTCGGGGGGGTTTTGGGGTGGTGTTTTGGGGACATTGACTCGGGGGGATTTTGGGAACATTGTCACGGGGGATTTTTGGGGACATTGTCTCTGGGGGGTTTTGGGGGGGTTTTGGGGGCATTGACTCGGGGCGGTTTTGGGGACATTGTCTCGGGGGGGTTTTGGGGACATTGTCTCGGGAGGGGTTTTGGGGGGGGTGTTTTTGGGTCATTGTCTAGCGTGGGGTTCGGGGACATTGTCTCGGTGGGGTTTTGGGGACATTGTCTCGGGGGGGTTTAGGGGACATTGTCTCGGGTGGTTTTGGGGACATTGTCTCGGGGCGGTTTTGGGGACATTGTCTCGGGGGGTTTTGGGGACATTGTCTCTGGGCGGTTTTGGGGACATTGTCTCGGGGGGGTTTTGAGGGGGGTGTTTTGGGGACATTGTCTCAGGGGGTTTTGGAGACATTGTCTCAGGGGTGTTTGGGGGGTGGTTTTGGGGACATTGTCTTGGGGGGGTTTTGGGGACATTGTCTCAGGGGGTTTTGGGGACAATGTCCCGGGGGGGGTTTTGGGGGGTGGGTTTTGGGGACATTGTCTCAGGGGAGTTTTGGGGACATTGTCTCGGGGGGTTTTTGGGGACATTGTCTCGGGGGGGGTTTTGGGGGGGTGTTTTGGGGACATTGACTCGGGGGGCTTTTGGGGACATTGTCACGGGGGTGTTTTGGGGACATTGTCTCTGTGGGGTTTTGGGGGGGGGTTTTGGGGGCATTGACTCAGGGCGGTTTTGGGGACATTGTCTCGGGGGAGTTTTGGGGACATTGTCTCGGGGGGGTTTTGGGGGGGGTGTTTTGGGGTCATTGTCTCGGGGGGGTTCGGGGACATTGTCTCGGGGGGTTTTGGGGACATTGTCTCTGGGGGGTTTTGGGGGGGGTTTTGGGGACATTCTCTCGGGACGTTTTTGGGGACATTGTCTCGGGGGGTTTTGGGGACATTGTCTCGGGGGGGTTTTGGGGGAGGGGTTTTTGGGGACATTGTCTCAGGGGGGTTTTGGGGACATTGTCTCGGGGGGATTTTGGGGTGTGCTTTTTGGGGAAATTGTCTCGGGGGGTTTGGGGGACATTGTCTCGGGGTTGTTTTGGGGACATTGTCTCAGGGGCGTTTTGGGGGGGTGGTTTTGGGGACATTGTCTCGGGGGGTTTTTGGGGACATTGTCTCGGGGGTGTTTTGTGGACATTGTCTCGGGGGGGTTTTGTGGTCATTGTCTCGGGGGGGTTTTGGGGGGGGTTTTGGGGTCATTGTCTCGGGGGGATTTTGGGGACATTGTCTTGGGGGATTTTGGGGACATTGTCACGGTGGAATTTTGGGGGGGGGTTTTGGGGACATTGTCTTGGGTGTATTTTGGGGACATTGTCTCGGGGGTGTTATGGGGGGGTTTTTGGGGACATTGTCTTGGGGGAGTATTGGGCACATTGTCTCGGGGTGGTTTTGGGGACATTGTCTCGGGAGGGTTTTGTGGGGGATTTTGTGGACATTGTCTCGGGGGGGTTTTGGGGATATTGTCTCCGGGGGTTTTTGGGGGGGGTTTTGGGGACATTGTCTCGGGGGGGTTTTGGGGACATTGTCTCGGGGGAGTTTTGGGAACATTGTCTCGGGGGGGTTTTGGGGACATTATCTCGGGGGGGGGTTTGGGGGGTGGGGTTTTGGGGACATTGTCTCGGGGGGGTTTTGGGGACATTGTCTCGGGGGGGTTTTGGGGACATTGTCTTGGGGGGGTTTTGGGGGGGTTTTGGGGTCATTGTCTCGGGGGAGTTTTGGGGACATTGTCTCGGGCGTGTTTTGGGGACATTGTCTCGGGGGGGTTTTGGGGGGGTTTTGGGGACATTGTCTCAGGGGGCTTTTGGGGACATAGTCTCGGGGTGGTTTTGGGGACATTGTCTCGGGGGGGTTTTGGGGGGGATTTTGGGGACATTGTCTCGGGGGGGTTTTGGGGACATTGTCTCGGGGGGATTTGGGGGACATTTTCTCGGGGAGGTTTTGGGGGGGGTTTTTGGGACATTGTCTCGGGGGGGTTTTGGGGACATTGTCTCAGGGGGCTTTTGGGTGGGTTTTTGGGGACATTCTCTCGGGGCGTTTTTGGGGACATTGTCTCGCGGGGTTTTGGGGACATTGTCTCGGGGGGGTTTTGGGGGACGGGTTTTTGGTGCATTGTCTCAGGGGGGTTTTTGGGACAGTGTCTCGGGGGGATTTTGGGGTGTGCTTTCTGGGGACATTGTCTCGGGGGGTTTTGGGGACATTGTCTCGGGGGGGTTTTGGGGGGGATTTTGGGGACATTGTCTCGGGGGGGTTTTGGGGACATTGTCTCGGGGGGATTTGGGGGACATTGTCTCGGGGGCGTTTTGGGGGGGTGGTTTTTGGGGACATTGTCTCGTGAGGGTTTTGGGGACATTGTCTCGGGGGGTTTTTGGGCACATTGTTCCGGGGGCTTTTGGGGACATTGTCTCGGGGGGGATTTGGGGTCATTGTCTCGTGGGGGTTTTGGGGGGGTTTTTGGGGACATTGTCTCGGGGGGGGGGGGTTTGGGGATATTGTCTCGGAGGTTTTTGGGGACATTGTCACGGGGGTGTTTTGGGGGGGGGGTTTTGGGGACATTGTCTTGGGTGTATTTTGGGGACATTGTCTCGGGGGGGTTATGGGGGGGTTTTTGGGGACATTGTCTCAGGGGAGTATTGGGGACATTGTCTCGGGGTGGTTTTGGGGACATTGTCTCGGGGGGGTTTTGGGGGGGGTTTTGTGGACATTGTCTCGGGGGGGTTTTGGGGATATTGTCTCGGGGTGTTTTGGGGGGGGTTTTTGGGGACATTGTCTCAGGGGAGTTTTGGGGACATTGTCTCGGGGGGGTTTTGGGGACATTATCTCGGGGGGGTTTTGGGGGGTGGCCTTTTGGGGACATTGTCTCGGGGGTGTTTTGGGGACATTGTCTCGGGGGGGTTTTGGGGACATTGTCTCGGGTGGGGTTTGGGGGGGGGTTTTGTGGACATTGTCTCGGGGGGGGGGTTTTGGGGACATTGTCTCGGGGGGGTTTTGAGGGGGGGGTTTTGGGGACATTGTCTCGGGGGGGTTTTGGGGACATTGTCTCGGGGGTGTTTAGGGGGGGTTTTTGGGGACATTCTCTCGGGGCGTTTTTGGGGACATTGTCTCGGGGGGGTTTTGGGGACATTGTCTCGGGGGGGTTTTGGGGGAGGGGTTTTTGGTACATTGTCTCAGGGGGGTTTTTGGGACAGTGTCTCGGGGGGATTTTGGGGTGTGCTTTTTGGGGACATTGTCTCGGGGGGTTTTGGGGACATTGTCTCGGGGGGTTTTTGGGGGGGATTTTGGGGACATTGTCTCGGGGGGGTTTTGGGGACATTGTCTCGGGGGGATTTGGGGGACATTGTCTCGGGGGGGTTTTGGGGGGGTTTTTGGGGACATTGTCTCGCTAGGGTTTTGGGGACATTGTCTCGGGGGGTTTTGGGGGCATTGTCTCAGGGGCGTTTTGGGGGGGTGGTTTTTGGGGACATTGTCTCGTGAGGGTTTTGGGGACATTGTCTCGGGGGGGGTTTTGGGGACATTGTCTCAGGGGCGTTTTGGGGGGGTGGTTTTGGGGACATTGTCTCGGGGGATTTTGGGGACAATGTCTCGGGGGGGTTTTGTGGGGGTGTTTTGGGGACAATGTCTTGGGGTTTTTTGGGGACATTGTCTCGGGGGGGTTTTGGGGACGTTGTCTCGGGGGGGTTTTGTGGGGGGGTTTTGGGGACATTGTCTCGGGGGGGTTTTGGGGACGTTGTCTCGGGGGGGTTTTGTGGGGGGGTTTTGGGGACATTGTCTCGGGGGGGTTTTGTGGACATTGTCTCGGGGGGGTTTTGGGGACATTGTCTCGGGGTGGTTTTCGGGGTGTTTTTGGGGACATTGTCTCGGGGGGTTTTGGGGACATTGACTCGGGGGGGTTTTGGGTGGGGTGTTTTGGGGACATTGTCTTGGGGCAGTTTTGGGGACATTGTCTCATGGGGGTTTTGGGGTGGGGGGTTTGGGGACATTGTCTCGGGGGGGTTTGGGGACATTGTCTCAGGGTAGTTTTGGGGACATTGTCTCGGGGGGGTTTTTGGGGCGGGTTCTGGGGACATTGTCTCGGGGGGGTTTTGGGGACATTGTCTCGGGGGGTTTTTCGGTGGGGTTGTTTTGGGGACATTGTCTCGGGGGGGTTTTGAGGACATTGTCTCGGGGGGGTTTTGGGGACATTGTCCCGGGGGATTTTGGGGGGGTGGTTTGGGGACATTGTCTCGGGGGGTTTTTGTGGACATTGTCTCGGGGGGGTTTTGGGGGGGGGGTTTTGGGGACATTGTCTCGGGGGGGTTTTGGGGACATTGTCTCGGGGGGGTTTTGGGGACATTGTCTCGGGGGTGTTTTGGGGGGATTTTTGGGGACATTGTCTCTGGGGGGTTTTGGGGACATTGTCTCAGGGGGTTTTTGGGGGCATTGTCTTGGGGGGGTTTTGGAGGGGGGGTTTTGGGGTCATTGTCTCGGGGGGGTTTTTGGGGACATTGTCTCAGAGGGGTTTTGGGGACATTGTCACGGGGTGCTTATGGGGGGGGGTTTTGGGGACATTGTCTCGGGGGTGTTTTGGGGACATTGTCTCGGGGGGGTTTTGGGGGGGGTTTTTGGGACATTGTCTCGGGGGGGTTTTGGGGACATTGTCTCAGGGGGGTTTTGGGGGGGGTTTTGGGGACATTCTCTCGGGGCGTTTTTGGGGACATTGTCTCGCGGGGGTTTTGGGGACATTGTCTCGGGGGGGTTTTGGGGGATGGGTTTTTGGTACATTGTCTCAGGGGGGTTTTTGGGACAGTGTCTCGGTGGGATTTTGGGGTGTGCTTTTTGGGGACATTGTCTCGGGGGGTTTTGGGGACATTGTCTCGGGGGGGTTTTGGGGGGGTTTTTGGGGACATTGTCTCGGGGGGGTTTTGGGGACATTGTCTCGGGGGGATTTGGGGGCATTGTCTCAGGGGCGTTTTGGAGGGGTGGTTTTTGGGGGCATTGTCTCGTGAGGGTTTTGGGGACATTGTCTCGGGGGGGTTTTGGGGACATTGTCTCAGGGGCGTTTTGGGGGGGTGGTTTTGGGGACATTGTCTCGGGGGAGTTTTGGGGACATTGTCTCGGGGGGGTTTTGGGGACATTATCTCGGGGGGGGTTTTGGGGGGTGGGGTTTTGGGGACATTGTCTCGGGGGGGTTTTGGGGACATTGTCTCGGGGGGGTTTTGGGGACATTGTCTTGGGGGGGTTTTGGGGGGGTTTTGGGGTCATTGTCTCGGGGGAGTTTTGGGGACATTGTCTCGGGCGTGTTTTGGGGACATTGTCTCGCGGGGGTTTTGGGGGGGTTTTGGGGACATTGTCTCAGGGGGCTTTTGGGGACATAGTCTCGGGGTGGTTTTGGGGACATTGTCTCGGGGGGGTTTTGGGGGGGATTTTGGGGACATTGTCTCGGGGGGGTTTTGGGGACATTGTCTCGGGGGGATTTGGGGGACATTGTCTCGGGGAGGTTTTGGGGGGGGTTTTTGGGACATTGTCTCGGGGGGGTTTTGGGGACATTGTCTCAGGGGGCTTTTGGGTGGGTTTTTGGGGACATTCTCTCGGGGCGTTTTTGGGGACATTGTCTCGCGGGGTTTTGGGGACATTGTCTCGGGGGGGTTTTGGGGGACGGGTTTTTGGTGCATTGTCTCAGGGGGGTTTTTGGGACAGTGTCTCGGGGGGATTTTGGGGTGTGCTTTCTGGGGACATTGTCTCGGGGGGTTTTGGGGACATTGTCTCGGGGGGGTTTTGGGGGGGATTTTGGGGACATTGTCTCGGGGGGGTTTTGGGGACATTGTCTCGGGGGGATTTGGGGGACATTGTCTCGGGGGCGTTTTGGGGGGGTGGTTTTTGGGGACATTGTCTCGTGAGGGTTTTGGGGACATTGTCTCGGGGGGTTTTTGGGCACATTGTTCCGGGGGCTTTTGGGGACATTGTCTCGGGGGGGATTTGGGGTCATTTTCTCGGGGGGGTTTTGGGGGGGTTTTTGGGGACATTGTCTCGGGGGGGTTTTGGGGATATTGTCTCGGAGGTTTTTGGGGACATTGTCACGGGGGTGTTTTGGGGGGGGGGTTTTGGGGACATTGTCTTGGGTGTATTTTGGGGACATTGTCTCGGGGGGGTTATGGGGGGGGTTTTGGGGACATTGTCTCAGGGGAGTATTGGGGACATTGTCTCGGGGTGGTTTTGGGGACATTGTCTCGGGGGGGTTTTGGGGGGGGTTTTGTGGACATTGTCTCGGGGGGGGTTTTGGGGATATTGTCTCGGGGTGTTTTGGGGGGGGTTTTTGGGGACATTGTCTCAGGGGAGTTTTGGGGACATTGTCTCGGGGGGGGTTTGGGGACATTATCTCGGGGGGGTTTTGGAGGGGGGCCTTTTGGGGACATTGTCTCGGGGGGGTTTTGGGGACATTGTCTCGGGGGATTTTGGGGACATTGTCTCGGGTGGGGTTTGGGGGGGGTTTTTGTGGACATTGTCTCGGGGGGGGGTTTTGGGGACATTGTCTCGGGGGGGTTTTGAGGGGGGGTTTTTGGGGACATTGTCTCGGGGGGGTTTTGGGGACATTGTCTCGGGGGTGTTTAGGGGGGGTTTTTGGGGACATTCTCTCGGGGCGTTTTTGGGGACATTGTCTCGGGGGGGTTTTGGGGACATTGTCTCGGGGGGGTTTTGGGGGAGGGGTTTTTGGTACATTGTCTCAGGGGGGTTTTTGGGACAGTGTCTCGGGGGGATTTTGGGGTGTGCTTTTTGGGGACATTGTCTCGGGGGGATTTGGGGACATTGTCTCGGGGGGTTTTTGGGGGGGATTTTGGGGACATTGTCTCGGGGGGGTTTTTGGGGACATTGTCTCGGGGGGATTTGGGGGACATTGTCTCGGGGGGGTTTTGGGGGGGTTTTTGGGGACATTGTCTCGCTAGGGTTTTGGGGACATTGTCTCGGGGGGTTTTGGGGGCATTGTCTCAGGGGCGTTTTGGGGGGGTGGTTTTTGGGGACATTGTCTCGTGAGGGTTTTGGGGACATTGTCTCGGGGGGGTTTTGGGGACATTGTCTCAGGGGCGTTTTGGGGGGGTGGTTTTGGGGACATTGTCTCGGGGGATTTTGGGGACAATGTCTCGGGGGGGTTTTGTGGGGGTGTTTTGGGGACAATGTCTTGGGGTTTTTTGGGGACATTGTCTCGGGGGGGTTTTTGGGGACGTTGTCTCGGGGGGGTTTTGTGGGGGGGTTTTGGGGACATTGTCTCGGGGGGGTTTTGGGGACGTTGTCTCGGGGGGGTTTTGTGGGGGGGTTTTGGGGACATTGTCTCGGGGGGGTTTTGTGGACATTGTCTCGGGGGGGTTTTGGGGACATTGTCTCGGGGTGGTTTTCGGGGTGTTTTTGGGGACATTGTCTCGGGGGGTTTTGGGGACATTGACTCGGGGGGGTTTTGGGTGGGGTGTTTTGGGGACATTGTCTTGGGGCAGTTTTGGGGACATTGTCTCATGGGGGTTTTGGGGTGGGGGGTTTGGGGACATTGTCTCGGGGGGGTTTGGGGACATTGTCTCAGGGTAGTTTTGGGGACATTGTCTCGGGGGGGTTTTTGGGGCGGGTTCTGGGGACATTGTCTCGGGGGGGTTTTGGGGACATTGTCTCGGGGGGTTTTTCGGTGGGGTTGTTTTGGGGACATTGTCTCGGGGGGGTTTTGAGGACATTGTCTCGGGGGGGTTTTGGGGACATTGTCCCGGGGGATTTTGGGGGGGTGGTTTGGGGACATTGTCTCGGGGGGTTTTTGTGGACATTGTCTCGGGGGGGTTTTGGGGGGGGGGGTTTTGGGGACATCGTCTCGGGGGGGGTTTTGGGGACATTGTCTCGGGGGGGTTTTGGGGACATTGTCTCGGGGGTGTTTTGGGGGGATTTTTGGGGACATTGTCTCTGGGGGGTTTTGGGGACATTGTCTCAGGGGGTTTTTGGGGGCATTGTCTTGGGGGGGTTTTGGAGGGGGGGTTTTGGGGTCATTGTCTCGGGGGGGTTTTTGGGGACATTGTCTCAGAGGGGTTTTGGGGACATTGTCACGGGGTGCTTATGGGGGGGGGTTTTGGGGACATTGTCTCGGGGGTGTTTTGGGGACATTGTCTCGGGGGGGTTTTGGGGGGGGTTTTTGGGACATTGTCTCGGGGGGGTTTTGGGGACATTGTCTCAGGGGGGTTTTGGGGGGGGTTTTGGGGACATTCTCTCGGGGCGTTTTTGGGGACATTGTCTCGCGGGGGTTTTGGGGACATTGTCTCGTGGGGGTTTTGGGGGATGGGTTTTTGGTACATTGTCTCAGGGGGGTTTTTGGGACAGTGTCTCGGTGGGATTTTGGGGTGTGCTTTTTGGGGACATTGTCTCGGGGGGTTTTGGGGACATTGTCTCGGGGGGGTTTTGGGGGGGTTTTTGGGGACATTGTCTCGGGGGGGTTTTGGGGACATTGTCTCGGGGGGATTTGGGGGCATTGTCTCAGGGGCGTTTTGGGGGGGTGGTTTTTGGGGGCATTGTCTCGTGAGGGTTTTGGGGACATTGTCTCTGGGGGGTTTTGGGGACATTGTCTCAGGGGCGTTTTGGGGGGGTGGTTTTGGGGACATTGTCTCGGGGGATTTTGGGGACAATGTCTCGGGGGGGTTTTGTGGGGGTGTTTTGGGGACAATGTCTTGGGGTTTTTTGGGGACATTGTCTCGGGGGGGTTTTGGGGACGTTGTCTCGGGGGGGTTTTGTGGGGGGGTTTTGGGGACATTGTCTCGGGGGGGTTTTGGGGACGTTGTCTCGGGGGGGTTTTGTGGGGGGTTTTGGGGACATTGTCTCGGGGGGGTTTTGGGGACATTGTCTCGGGGGGGTTTTGGGGACATTGTCTCGGGGTGGTTTTCGGGGGGTTTTTGGGGACATTGTCTCGGGGGGTTTTGGGGACATTGACTCGGGGGGGTTTTGGGTGGGGTGTTTTGGGGACATTGTCTCGGGGCGGTTTTGGGGACATTGTCTCATGGGGGTTTTGGGGTGGGGGGTTTGGGGACATTGTCTCGGGGGGGGTTTGGGGACATTGTCTCGGGGGGATTTGGGGGCATTGTCTCAGGGGCGTTTTGGGGGGGTTGTTTTTGGGGGCATTGTCTCGTGAGGGTTTTGGGGACATTGTCTCGGGGGGGTTTTGGGGACATTGTCTCAGGGGCGTTTTGGGGGGGGTGGTTTTGGGGACATTGTCTCGGGGGATTTTGGGGACAATGTCTCGGGGGGGTTTTGTGGGGGTGTTTTGGGGACAATGTCTTGGGGTTTTTTGGGGACATTGTCTCGGGGGGGTTTTGGGGACGTTGTCTCGGGGGGGTTTTGTGGGGGGGTTTTGGGGACATTGTCTCGGGGGGGTTTTGGGGACGTTGTCTCGGGGGGGTTTTGTGGGGGGTTTTGGGGACATTGTCTCGGGGGGGTTTTGGGGACATTGTCTCGGGGGGGTTTTGGGGACATTGTCTCGGGGTGGTTTTCGGGGGGTTTTTGGGGACATTGTCTCGGGGGGTTTTGGGGACATTGTCTCGGGGGGGTTTTGAGGGGGGGTTTTTGGGGACATTGTCTCGGGGGGGTTTTGGGGACATTGTCTCGGGGGTGTTTAGGGGGGGTTTTTGGGGACATTCTCTCGGGGCGTTTTTGGGGACATTGTCTCGGGGGGGTTTTGGGGACATTGTCTCGGGGGGGTTTTGGGGGAGGGGTTTTTGGTACATTGTCTCAGGGGGGTTTTTGGGACAGTGTCTCGGGGGGATTTTGGGGTGTGCTTTTTGGGGACATTGTCTCGGGGGGATTTGGGGACATTGTCTCGGGGGGGTTTTTGGGGGGGATTTTGGGGACATTGTCTCGGGGGGGTTTTGGGGACATTGTCTCGGGGGGATTTGGGGGACATTGTCTCGGGGGGGTTTTGGGGGGGTTTTTGGGGACATTGTCTCGCTAGGGTTTTGGGGACATTGTCTCGGGGGGTTTTGGGGGCATTGTCTCAGGGGCGTTTTGGGGGGGTGGTTTTTGGGGACATTGTCTCGTGAGGGTTTTGGGGACATTGTCTCGGGGGGGTTTTGGGGACATTGTCTCAGGGGCGTTTTGGGGGGGTGGTTTTGGGGACATTGTCTCGGGGGATTTTGGGGACAATGTCTCGGGGGGGTTTTGTGGGGGTGTTTTGGGGACAATGTCTTGGGGTTTTTTGGGGACATTGTCTCGGGGGGGTTTTGGGGACGTTGTCTCGGGGGGGTTTTGTGGGGGGGTTTTGGGGACATTGTCTCGGGGGGGTTTTGGGGACGTTGTCTCGGGGGGGTTTTGTGGGGGGGTTTTGGGGACATTGTCTCGGGGGGGTTTTGTGGACATTGTCTCGGGGGGGTTTTGGGGACATTGTCTCGGGGTGGTTTTCGGGGTGTTTTTGGGGACATTGTCTCGGGGGGTTTTGGGGACATTGACTCGGGGGGGTTTTGGGTGGGGTGTTTTGGGGACATTGTCTTGGGGCAGTTTTGGGGACATTGTCTCATGGGGGTTTTGGGGTGGGGGGTTTGGGGACATTGTCTCGGGGGGGTTTGGGGACATTGTCTCAGGGTAGTTTTGGGGACATTGTCTCGGGGGGGTTTTTGGGGCGGGTTCTGGGGACATTGTCTCGGGGGGGTTTTGGGGACATTGTCTCGGGGGGTTTTTCGGTGGGGTTGTTTTGGGGACATTGTCTCGGGGGGGTTTTGAGGACATTGTCTCGGGGGGGTTTTGGGGACATTGTCCCGGGGGATTTTGGGGGGGTGGTTTGGGGACATTGTCTCGGGGGGTTTTTGTGGACATTGTCTCGGGGGGGTTTTGGGGGGGGGGTTTTGGGGACATCGTCTCGGGGGGGTTTTGGGGACATTGTCTCAGGGGGGTTTTGGGGACATTGTCTCGGGGGTGTTTTGGGGGGATTTTTGGGGACATTGTCTCTGGGGGGTTTTGGGGACATTGTCTCAGGGGGTTTTTGGGGGCATTGTCTTGGGGGGGTTTTGGAGGGGGGGTTTTGGGGTCATTGTCTCGGGGGGGTTTTTGGGGACATTGTCTCAGAGGGGTTTTGGGGACATTGTCACGGGGTGCTTATGGGGGGGGGTTTTGGGGACATTGTCTCGGGGGTGTTTTGGGGACATTGTCTCGGGGGGGTTTTGGGGGGGGTTTTTGGGACATTGTCTCGGGGGGGTTTTGGGGACATTGTCTCAGGGGGGTTTTGGGGGGGGTTTTGGGGACATTCTCTCGGGGCGTTTTTGGGGACATTGTCTCGCGGGGGTTTTGGGGACATTGTCTCGTGGGGGTTTTGGGGGATGGGTTTTTGGTACATTGTCTCAGGGGGGTTTTTGGGACAGTGTCTCGGTGGGATTTTGGGGTGTGCTTTTTGGGGACATTGTCTCGGGGGGTTTTGGGGACATTGTCTCGGGGGGGTTTTGGGGGGGTTTTTGGGGACATTGTCTCGGGGGGGTTTTGGGGACATTGTCTCGGGGGGATTTGGGGGCATTGTCTCAGGGGCGTTTTGGGGGGGTGGTTTTTGGGGGCATTGTCTCGTGAGGGTTTTGGGGACATTGTCTCGGGGGGGTTTTGGGGACATTGTCTCAGGGGCGTTTTGGGGGGGTGGTTTTGGGGACATTGTCTCGGGGGATTTTGGGGACAATGTCTCGGGGGGGTTTTGTGGGGGTGTTTTGGGGACAATGTCTTGGGGTTTTTTGGGGACATTGTCTCGGGGGGGTTTTGGGGACGTTGTCTCGGGGGGGTTTTGTGGGGGGGTTTTGGGGACATTGTCTCGGGGGGGTTTTGGGGACGTTGTCTCGGGGGGGTTTTGTGGGGGGTTTTGGGGACATTGTCTCGGGGGGGTTTTGGGGACATTGTCTCGGGGGGGTTTTGGGGACATTGTCTCGGGGTGGTTTTCGGGGGGTTTTTGGGGACATTGTCTCGGGGGGTTTTGGGGACATTGACTCGGGGGGGTTTTGGGTGGGGTGTTTTGGGGACATTGTCTCGGGGCGGTTTTGGGGACATTGTCTCATGGGGGTTTTGGGGTGGGGGGTTTGGGGACATTGTCTCGGGGGGGTTTGGGGACATTGTCTCGGGGGGATTTGGGGGCATTGTCTCAGGGGCGTTTTGGGGGGGTGGTTTTTGGGGGCATTGTCTCGTGAGGGTTTTGGGGACATTGTCTCGGGGGGGTTTTGGGGACATTGTCTCAGGGGCGTTTTGGGGGGGTGGTTTTGGGGACATTGTCTCGGGGGATTTTGGGGACAATGTCTCGGGGGGGTTTTGTGGGGGTGTTTTGGGGACAATGTCTTGGGGTTTTTTGGGGACATTGTCTCGGGGGGGTTTTGGGGACGTTGTCTCGGGGGGGTTTTGTGGGGGGGTTTTGGGGACATTGTCTCGGGGGGGTTTTGGGGACGTTGTCTCGGGGGGGTTTTGTGGGGGGTTTTGGGGACATTGTCTCGGGGGGGTTTTGGGGACATTGTCTCGGGGGGGTTTTGGGGACATTGTCTCGGGGTGGTTTTCGGGGGGTTTTTGGGGACATTGTCTCGGGGGGTTTTGGGGACATTGACTCGGGGGGGTTTTGGGTGGGGTGTTTTGGGGACATTGTCTCGGGGCGGTTTTGGGGACATTGTCTCATGGGGGTTTTGGGGTGGGGGGTTTGGGGACATTGTCTCGGGGGGGTTTGGGGACATTGTCTCAGGGTAGTTTTGGGGACATTGTCTCGGGGGGTTTTTGGGGCGGGTTCTGGGGACATTGTCTCGGGGGGGTTTTGGGGACATTGTCTCGGGGGGTTTTTCGGTGGGGTTGTTTTGGGGACATTGTCTCGGGGGGGTTTTGAGGACATTGTCTCGGGGGGGTTTTGGGGACATTGTCCCGGGGGATTTTGGGGGGGTGGTTTGGGGACATTGTCTCGGGGGGGTTTTGTGGACATTGTCTCGGGGGGGTTTTGGGGGGGGGGTTTTGGGGACATTGTCTCGGGGGGGTTTTGGGGACATTGTCTCGGCGGGGTTTTGGGGACATTGTCTCGGGGTGTTTTGGGGGGGGTTTTTGGGGACATTGTCTCGGGGGAGTTTTGGGGACATTGTCTCGGGGGGGTTTTGGGGACATTATCTCGGGGGGGTTTTGGGGGGTGGCCTTTTGGGGACATTGTCTCGGGGGGGTTTTGGGGACATTGTCTCGGGGGGGTTTTGGGGACATTGTCTCGGGTGGGGTTTGGGGGGGGTTTTTGTGGACATTGTCTCGGGGGGGGGTTTTGGGGACATTGTCTCGGGGGGGTTTTGAGGGGGGGGTTTTGGGGACATTGTCTCGGGGGGGTTTTGGGGACATTGTCTCGGGGGTGTTTAGGGGGGGGTTTTGGGGACATTCTCTCGGGGCGTTTTTGGGGACATTGTCTCGGGGGGGTTTTGGGGACATTGTCTCGGGGGGGGGTTTTGGGGGAGGGGTTTTTGGTACATTGTCTCAGGGGGGGTTTTTGGGACAGTGTCTTGGGGGGATTTTGGGGTGTGCTTTTTGGGGACATTGTCTCGGGGGGTTTTGGGGACATTGTCTCAGGGGGTTTTGGGGGGGATTTTGGGGACATTGTCTCGGGGGGTTTTTGGGGACATTGTCTCGGGGGGATTTGGGGGACATTGTCTCGGGGGGGTTTTGGGGGGGTTTTTGGGGACATTGTCTCGGGGGTGTTTTGGGGACATTGTCTCAGGGGGGTTTTGGGGGCATTGTCTCAGGGGCGTTTTGGGGGGGTGGTTTTTGGGGACATTGTCTCGTGAGGGTTTTGGGGACATTGTCTCGGGGGGGGTTTTGGGGACATTGTCTCAGGGGCTTTTTGGGGGGGTGGTTTTGGGGACATTGTCTCGGGGGATTTTGGGGACAATGTCTCGGGGGGGTTTTGTGGGGGTGTTTTGGGGACAATGTCTTGGGGTTTTTTGGGGACATTGTCTCGGGGGGGTTTTGGGGACGTTGTCTCGGGGGGGGTTTTGTGGGGGGGTTTTGGGGACATTGTCTCGGGGGGGTTTTGGGGACATTGTCTCGGGAGGTTTTGGGGACATTGACTCGGGGGGGTTTTGGGTGGGGTGTTTTGGGGACATTGTCTCGGGGCGGTTTTGGGGACATTGTCTCATGGGGGTTTTGGGGTGGGGGGTTTGGGGACATTGTCTCGGGGGGGTTTGGGGGACATTGTCTCAGGGTAGTTTTGGGGACATTGTCTCGGGGGGGTTTTTGGGGCGGGTTCTGGGGACATTGTCTCGGGGGGGGTTTGGGGACATTGTCTCGGGGGGTTTTTCGGTGGGGTTGTTTTGGGGACATTGTCTCGGGGGGGGTTTTGAGGACATTGTCTCGGGGGGGTTTTGGGGACATTGTCCCGGGGGATTTTGGGGGGGTGGTTTGGGGACATTGTCTCGGGGGGGTTTTGTGGACATTGTCTCGGGGGGGTTTTGGGGGGGGTTTTGGGGACATTGTCTCGGGGGGGTTTTGAGGACATTGTCTCGGGGGGGTTTTGGGGACATTGTCTCGGGGGTGTTTTGGGGGGATTTTTGGGTACATTGTCTCTGGGGGGTTTTGGGGACATTGTCTCGGGGGTGTTTTGGGGACATTGTCTCGTGAGGGTCTTGGGGACATTGTCTCGGGGGCGTTTTGGGGACATTGTCTCGGGGGGTGGTTTGGGGGAGTGGTTTTGGGGACATTGTCTCGGGGGGTTTTTGGGCACATTGTTTCGGGGGGGTTTTGGGGACATTGTCTCGGGGGGATTTGGGGTCATTGTCTCGGGGGGGTTTTGGGGGGGTTTTTGGGGACATTGTCTCGGGGGGGTTTTGGGGATATTGTCTCGGGGGTTTTTGGGGACATTGTCACGGGGGTGTTTTGGGGGGGGGTTTTGGGGACATTGTCTTGGGTGTATTTTGGGGACATTGTCTCGGGGGGGTTATGGGGGGGTTTTTGGGGACATTGTCTCGGGGGAGTATTGGGGACATTGTCTCGGGGTGGTTTTGGGGACATTGTCTCGGGGGGGTTTTGGGGGGTGTTTTGTGGACATTGTCTCGGGGGGGTTTTGGGGATATTGTCTCGGGGTGTTTTGGGGGGGGTTTTTGGGGACATTGTCTCGGGGGAGTTTTGGGGACATTGTCTCGGGGGGGGTTTTGGGGACATTATCTCGGGGGGGTTTTGGGGGGTGGCCTTTTGGGGACATTGTCTCGGGGGGGTTTTGGGGACATTGTCTCGGGGGGGTTTTGGGGACATTGTCTCGGGTGGGGTTTGGGGGGGGTTTTTGTGGACATTGTCTCGGGGGGGGTTTTGGGGACATTGTCTGGGGGGGTTTTGAGGGGGGGGTTTTGGGGACATTGTCTCGGGGGGGTTTTGGGGACATTGTCTCGGGGGTGTTTAGGTCGGGTTTTTGGGGACATTCTCTCGGGGCGTTTTTGGGGACATTGTCTCGGGGGGGTTTTGGGGACATTGTCTCGGGGGGGTTTTGGGGGAGGGGTTTTTGGTACATTGTCTCAGGGGGGTTTTTGGGACAGTGTCTCGGGGGGATTTTGGGGTGTGCTTTTTGGGGACATTGTCTCGGGGGGTTTTGGGGACATTGTCTCGGGGGGGTTTTGGGGGGGATTTTGGGGACATTGTCTCGGGGGGGGTTTTGGGGACATTGTCTCGGGGGGATTTGGGGGACATTGTCTCGGGGGGGTTTTGGGGGGGTTTTTGGGGACATTGTCTCGGGGGGGTTTTGGGGACATTGTCTCAGGGGGGTTTTGGGGGCATTGTCTCAGGGGCGTTTTGGGGGGGTGGTTTTTGGGGACATTGTCTCGTGAGGGTTTTGGGGACATTGTCTCGGGGGGGTTTTGGGGACATTGTCTCAGGGGCGTTTTGGGGGGGTGGTTTTGGGGACATTGTCTCGGGGGATTTTGGGGACAATGTCTCGGGGGGGTTTTGTGGGGGTGTTTTGGGGACAATGTCTTGGGGTTTTTTGGGGACATTGTCTCGGGGGGGTTTTGGGGACGTAGTCTCGGGGGGGTTTTGTGGGGGGGTTTTGGGGACATTGTCTCGGGGGGGTTTTGGGGACATTGTCTCGGGGGGTTTTGGGGACATTGACTCGGGGGGGTTTTGGGTGGTGTGTTTTGGGGACATTGTCTCGGGGTGGTTTTGGGGACATTGTCTCATGGGGGTTTTGGGGTGGGGGGTTTGGGGACATTGTCTCGGGGGGGTTTGGGGACATTGTCTCAGGGTAGTTTTGGGGACATTGTCTCGGGGGGGTTTTTGGGGCGGGTTCTGGGGACATTGTCTCGGGGGGGTTTTGGGGACATTGTCTCGGGGGGTTTTTCGGTGGGGTTGTTTTGGGGACATTGTCTCGGGGGGGTTTTGAGGACATTGTCTCGGGGGGGTTTTGGGGACATTGTCCCGGGGGATTTTGGGGGGGTGGTTTGGGGACATTGTCTCGGGGGGGTTTTGTGGACATTGTCTCGGGGGGGTTTTGGGGACTTTGTCTCGGGGGTGTTTTGTGGGGATTTTTGGGGTACATTGTCTCTGGGGGGTTTTGGGGACATTGTCTCGGGGGTGTTTTGGGGACATTGTCTCGTGAGGGTTTTGGGGACATTGTCTCGGGGGCGTTTTGGGGACATTGTCTCGGGGGTGGTTTGGGGGGGTGGTTTTGGGGACATTGTCTCGGGGGGTTTTTGGGCACATTGTTTCGGGGGGGTTTTGGGGACATTGTCTCGGGGGGATTTGGGGTCATTGTCTCGGGGGGTTTTGGGGGGGTTTTTGGGGACATTGTCTCGGGGGGGTTTTGGGGATATTGTCTCGGGGGTTTTTGGGGACATTGTCACGGGGGTGTTTTGGGGGGGGGTTTTGGGGACATTGTCTTGGGTGTATTTTGGGGACATTGTCTCGGGGGGGTTATGGGGGGGTTTTGGGGGACATTGTCTCGGGGGAGTATTGGGGACATTGTCTCGGGGTGGTTTTGGGGACATTGTCTCGGGGGGGTTTTGGTGGGGGTTTTGTGGACATTGTCTCGGGGGGGTTTTGGGGATATTGTCTCGGGGTGTTTTGGGGGGGGTTTTTGGGGACATTGTCTCGGGGGAGTTTTGGGGACATTGTCTCGGGGGGGTTTTGGGGACATTATCTCGGGGGGGTTTTGGGGGGTGGCCTTTTGGGGACATTGTCTCGGGGGGGTTTTGGGGACATTGTCTCAGGGGAGTTTTGGGGACATTGTCCCGGGGGATTTTGGGGGGGTGGTTTGGGGACATTTTCTCGGGGGGGTTTTGTGGACATTGTCTCGGGGGGGTTTTGGGGGGGGGGGTTTTGGGGACATTGTCTCGGGGGGGTTTTGGGGACATTGTCTCGGGGGGATTTTGGGGGGTGGCCTTTTGGGGACATTGCCTCGGGGGGGTTTTGGGGACATTGTCTCAGGGGAGTTTTGGGGACATTGTCTCGGGGGTGTTTTGGGGGGATTTTTGGGGACATTGTCTCTGGGGGGTTTTGGGGACATTGTCTCGGGGGTGTTTTGGGGACATTGTCTCGTGAGGGTTTTGGGGACATTGTCTCGGGGGCGTTTTGGGGACATTGTCTCGGGGCTGGTTTGGGGGGGTGGTTTTGGGGACATTGTCTCGGGGGGTTTTTGGGCACATTGTTTCGGGGGGGGTTTTGGGGACATTGTCTCGGGGTGGATTTGGGGTCATTTTCTCCGGGTAGTTTTGGGGGGGTTTTTGGGGACATTGTCTCGGGGGGGTTTTGGGGATATTGTCTCGGGGGTTTTTGGGGACATTGTCACGCGGGTGTTTTGGGGGGGGATTTTGGGGACATTGTCTTGGGTGTATTTTGGGGACAATGTCTCGGGGGGGTTATGGGGGGGTTTTTGGGGACATTGTCTCGGGGGAGTATTGGGGACATTGTCTCGGGGTGGTTTTGGGGACATTGTCTCGGGGGGGTTTTGGGGGGGGTTTTGTGGACATTGTCTCGGGGGGGTTTAGGGGATATTGTCTCGGGGTGTTTTGGGGGGGGGGTTTTGGGGACATTGTCTCGGGGGGGTTTTGGGGACATTATCTCGGGGGGGTTTTGGGGGGTGGCCTTTTGGGGACATTGTCTCGGGGGGGTTTTGGGGACATTGTCTCGGGGGGGTTTTGGGGACATTGTCTCGGGTGGGGTTTGGGGGGGGTGTTTTTGTGGACATTGTCTCGGGGGGGGGTTTTGGGGACATTGTCTCGGGGGGGTTTTGAGGGGGGGGTTTTGGGGACATTGTCTCGGGGGGGTTTTGGGGACATTGTCTCGGGGGTGTTTAGGGGGGGTTTTTGGGGACATTCTCTCGGGGCGTTTTTGGGGACATTGTCTCGGGGGGGGTTTTGGGGACATTGTCTCGGGGGGGTTTTGGGGGAGGGGTTTTTGGTACATTGTCTCAGGGGGGTTTTTGGGACAGTGTCTCGGGGGGATTTTGGGGTGTGCTTTTTGGGGACATTGTCTCGGGGGGTTTTGGGGACATTGTCTCGGGGGGGTTTTGGGGGGGATTTTGGGGACATTGTCTCGGGGGGGTTTTGGGGACATTGTCTCGGGGGGATTTGGGGGACATTTTCTCGGGGGGGTTTTGGGGGGGTTTTTGGGGACATTGTCTCGGGGGGGTTTTGGGGACATTGTCTCAGGGGGGTTTTGGGGGCATTGTCTCAGGGGCGTTTTGGGGGGGTGGTTTTTGGGGACATTGTCTCGTGAGGGTTTTGGGGACATTGTCTCGGGGGGGTTTTGGGGACATTGTCTCAGGGGCGTTTTGAGGGGGTGGTTTTGGGGACATTGTCTCGGGGGATTTTGGGGACAGTGTCTCGGGGGGGTTTTGTGGGGGTGTTTTGGGGACAATGTCTTGGGGTTTTTTGGGGACATTGTCTCGGGGGGGGTTTTGGGGACGTTGTCTCGGGGGGGGTTTGTGGGGGGGTTTTGGGGACATTGTCTCGGGGGGGTTTTGGGGACGTTGTCTCGGGGGGGGTTTTGTGGGGGGGTTTTGGGGACATTGTCTCGGGGGGGTTTTGTGGACATTGTCTCGGGGGGGTTTTGGGGACATTGTCTCGGGGTGGTTTTCGGGGTGTTTTTGGGGACATTGTCTCGGGGGTTTTGGGGACATTGACTCGGGGGGGTTTTGGGTGGGGTGTTTTGGGGACATTGTCTCGGGGCGGTTTTGGGGACATTGTCTCATGGGGGTTTTGGGGGGTGGGGGGTTTGGGGACATTGTCTCGGGGGGGTTTGGGGACATTGTCTCAGGGTAGTTTTGGGGACATTGTCTCGGGGGGGGTTTTGGGGCGGGTTCTGGGGACATTGTCTCGGGGGGGTTTTGGGGACATTGTCTCGGGGGGTTTTTCGGTGGGGTTGTTTTGGGGACATTGTCTCGGGGGGGGTTTTGAGGACATTGTCTCGGGGGGGTTTTGGGGACATTGTCCCGGGGGATTTTGGGGGGGTGGTTTGGGGACATTGTCTCGGGGGGGTTTTGTGGACATTGTCTCGGGGGGGTTTTGGGGGGGGGGGTTTTGGGGACATTGTCTCGGGGGGGTTTTGGGGACATTGTCTCGGGGGGATTTTGGGGACATTGTCTCGGGGGTGTTTTGGGGGGATTTTTGGGGACATTGTCTCTGGGGGGTTTTGGGGACATTGTCTCGGGGGGTGTTTTGGGGACATTGTCTTGTGAGGGTTTTGGGGACATTGTCTCGGGGGCGTTTTGGGGACATTGTCTCGGGGGGTGGTTTGGGGGGGTGGTTTTGGGGACATTGTCTCGGGGGGTTTTTGGGCACATTGTTTCGGGGGGGTTTTGGGGACATTGTCTCGGGGGGGATTTGGGGGTCATTGTCTCGGGGGGGTTTTGGGGGGGTTTTTGGGGACATTGTCTCGGGGGGGTTTTGGGGATATTGTCTCGGGGGTTTTTGGGGACATTGTCACGGGGGTATTTTGGCGGGGTGTTTTGGGGACATTGTCTTGGGTGTATTTTGGGGACATTGTCTCGGGGGGGTTATGGGGGGGTTTTTGGGGACATTGTCTCGGGGGAGTATTGGGGACATTGTCTCGGGGTGGTTTTGGGGACATTGTCTCGGGGGGGTTTTGGGGGGGGGTTTTGTGGACATTGTCTCGGGGGGGTTTTGGGGATATTGTCTCGGGGTGTTTTGGGGGGGGGTTTTTGGGGACATTGTCTCGGGGGAGTTTTGGGGACATTGTCTCGGGGGGGTTTTGGGGACATTATCTCGGGGGGGTTTTGGGGGGTGGCCTTTTGGGGACTTTGTCTCGGGGGGGTTTTGGGGACATTGTCTCGGGGGGGGGTTTGGGGACATTGTCTCGGGTGGGGTTTGGGGGGGTTTTTTGTGGACATTGTCTCGGGGGGGGGTTTTGGGGACATTGTCTCGGGGGGGTTTTGAGGGGGGGGGTTTTGGGGACATTGTCTCGGGGGGGTTTTGGGGACATTGTCTCGGGGGTGTTTAGGGGGGTTTTTGGGGACATTTTCTCCGGGGTGTTTTGGGGACATTATCTCAGGGGGTTTTGGGGACATTGTCTTGGGGAGTTTTGGGGGGTGGGTTTTGGGGACATTGTCTCGGGAGAGTTTTGGGGACATTGTCTCGGGTGGGTTTTGGGTACATTGTCTCGGGTGGGTTTTGGAGGGGGGTTTTGGGGACATTGACTCGGGGGGCTTTTGGGGACATTTTCACGGGGTGTTTTGGGTACATTGTCTCGGGGGGTTTTTGGGGACATTGTCTCGGGGGATTTTGGGGACATTGTCTCGGGGTGGTTTTGGGGGGGGGTTTTGGGGACATTGTCTCGGGGGGGTTTTGGGGACATTGACTCGGGGGGGGTTTGGGCGGGGTGTTTTGGGGACATTGTCTCAGGGCGGTTTTGGGGACATTGTCTCAGGGGGGTTTTGGGGACATTGTCTCGGGGGGGTTTTGGGGTGGGGGGTTTGGGGACATTGTCTCGGGGGGGTTTTGGGGACATTGTCTCGGGGGGTTTTGGGGACATTGACTCGGGGGGGTTTTGGGTGGGGTGTTTTGGGGACATTGTCTCGGGGCGGTTTTGGGGACATTGTCTCATGGGGGTTTTGGGGTGGGGGGTTTGGGGACATTGTCTCGGGGGGGTTTGGGGACATTGTCTCAGGGTAGTTTTGGGGACATTGTCTCGGGGGGGTTTTTGGGGCGGGTTCTGGGGACATTGTCTCGGGGGGGTTTTGGGGACATTGTCTCGGGGGGTTTTTCGGTGGGGTTGTTTTGGGGACATTGTCTCGGGGGGGTTTTGAGGACATTGTCTCGGGGGGGTTTTTGGGGACATTGTCCCGGGGGATTTTGGGGGGGTGGTTTGGGGACATTGTCTCGGGGGGGTTTTGTGGACATTGTCTCGGGGGGGTTTTGGGGACTTTGTCTCGGGGGTGTTTTGGGGGGATTTTTGGGTACATTGTCTCTGGGGGGTTTTGGGGACATTGTCTCGGGGGTGTTTTGGGGACATTGTCTCGTGAGGGTTTTGGGGACATTGTCTCGGGGGCGTTTTGGGGACATTGTCTCGGGGGTGGTTTGGGGGGGTGGTTTTGGGGACATTGTCTCGGGGGGTTTTTGGGCACATTGTTTTGGGGGGGTTTTGGGGACATTGTCTCGGGGGGATTTGGAGTCATTGTCTCGGGGGGGTTTTGGGGGGGTTTTTGGGGACATTGTCTCGGGGGGGTTTTGGGGATATTGTCTCGGGGGTTTTTGGGGACATTGTCACGGGGGTGTTTTGGGGGGGGGTTTTGGGGACATTGTCTTGGGTGTATTTTGGGGACATTGTCTCGGGGGGGTTATGGGGGGGTTTTGGGGGACATTGTCTCGGGGGAGTATTGGGGACATTGTCTCGGGGTGGTTTTGGGGACATTGTCTCGGGGGGGTTTTGGGGGGGGTTTTGTGGACATTGTCTCGGGGGGGTTTTGGGGATATTGTCTCGGGGTGTTTTGGGGGGGGTTTTTGGGGACATTGTCTCGGGGGAGTTTTGGGGACATTGTCTCGGGGGGGTTTTGGGGACATTATCTCGGGGGGGTTTTGGGGGGTGGCCTTTTGGGGACATTGTCTCGGGGGGGTTTTGGGGACATTGTCTCAGGGGAGTTTTGGGGACATTGTCCCGGGGGATTTTGGGGGGGTGGTTTGGGGACATTGTCTCTGGGGGGTTTTGTGGACATTGTCTCGGGGGGGTTTTGGGGGGGGGGTTTTGGGGACATTGTCTCGGGGGGGTTTTGGGGACATTGTCTCGGGGGGGTTTTGGGGACATTGTCTCGGGGGTGTTTTGGGGGGATTTTTGGGGACATTGTCTCTGGGGGGTTTTGGGGACATTGTCTCGGGGGTGTTTTGGGGACATTGTCTCGTGAGGGTTTTGGGGACATTGTCTCGGGGGCGTTTTGGGGACATTGTCTCGGGGCTGGTTTGGGGGGGTGGTTTTGGGGACATTGTCTCGGGGGGTTTTTGGGCACATTGTTTTGGGGGGGGGTTTTGGGGACATTGTCTCGGGGTGGATTTGGGGTCATTTTCTCGGGGGGGTTTTGGGGGGGTTTTTGGGGACATTGTCTCGGGGGGGGTTTTGGGGATATTGTCTCGGGGGTTTTTGGGGACATTGTCACGCGGGTGTTTTGGGGGGGGATTTTGGGGACATTGTCTTGGGTGTATTTTGGGGACAATGTCTCGGGGGGGTTATGGGGGGGTTTTTGGGGACATTGTCTCGGGGGAGTATTGGGGACATTGTCTCGGGGTGGTTTTGGGGACATTGTCTCGGGGGGGTTTTGGGGGGGGTTTTGTGGACATTGTCTCGGGGGGGTTTAGGGG
>JANJGN010004580.1:5000-31913 GCA_026770705.1 Isurus oxyrinchus | reverse complement strand
GAGTACCCACAACCCCCATACCCCAGCCTCACAGCACAGCATGATCCCATACCCACAACCCCCCATACCCCAGCCTCACAGCACAGCATGATCCCATACCCACACCCCCCCATACCCCAGCCTCACAGCACAGCACGATCCCATACCCACACCCCCATAACCCCGCCTTACTGCACAGCACGATCCCATACCCGCACCCTCCATAACCCAGCCTCACTGCACAGCACGATCCCATACCCGCACACCCCCATACCCCAGCCTCACTGCACAGCACAATCCCATACACGCACACCCCCATAACCCCGCCTCACTGCACAGCACGATCCCATACCCGCACCCCCTCCATACCCCAGCCTCACTGCACAGCATGATCCCAGGCTCTATTCTTAGGCAACAACGCAATTTTGACACCCAGCAGGTAATACTGAGCCCCACACGCTCACACACAGCAAGGGAGAGTCTGTGGACACCCCCCACCGCCCCCCACCCCACCCTGCCGAACCCACGAGGGAAAGGATACAGTTCTCGTCACCGTCCGGGTTCCTGGGTGGCCCGGGCATGTTGAGGAGGACAAGCCGAGCGTCGTGCGATTTGTTGACGATCACTTCGTTCAGCTTGACAGCTGTGTGCATCCTCCGGACGTTGGACTGGTCCTGCGGTGAGGGGAGGGAGATGAGAGTGTCACACAGCCAGACTGGGTCAACAGCCCGGAAGCCCCTCCCCGACGGTGCCTGTGGGTGTACCCGTGTACCCGTGTACCCACGCGGCGAGGACCGGGGCGGGAGGGGGAGGGGGCATCGACCCTGTTCACTCTTGGTTCGTTTCTCTCTCGCAGTTTCCCTTGTGGGGGCTGGTCTTTAACCCGCACCCCTCCCCATAACCCCGCCTCACTGCACAGCACGATCCCATACCCACACCCCTCCCCATAACCCCGCCTCACTGCACAGCACGATCCCATACCGACACCCCTACCCATAACCCCGCCTCACTGCACAGCACGATCCCATACCCACACCCCTCCCCATAACCCCGCCTCACTGCACAGCACGATCCCATACCGACACCCCTACCCATAACCCCGCCTCACTGCACAGCACGATCCCATAACCCCGCCTCACTGCACAGCACGATCCCATACCCACACCCCTCCCCATAACCCCGCCTCACTGCACAGCACGATCCCATACCCACACCCCCCATAACCCCGCCTCACTGCACAGCACGATCCCATACCCACACCCCTCCCCATAACCCCGCCTCACTGCACAGCACGATCCCATAACCCCGCCTCACTGCACAGCACGATCCCATACCCACACCCCTACCCATAGCCCCGCCTCACTGCACAGCACGATCCCATAGCCCCGCCTCACAGCACAGCACGATCCCATACCCACACCCCTCCCCATAACCCCGCCTCACTGCACAGCACGATCCCATAACCCCGCCTCACTGCACAGCACGATCCCATACCCACACCCCTCCCCATAACCCCGCCTCACTGCACAGCACGATCCCATAACCCCGCCTCACTGCACAGCACGATCCCATACCCACACCCCTACCCATAGCCCCGCCTCACTGCACAGCACGATCCCATAGCCCCGCCTCACAGCACAGCACGATCCCATACCCACACCCCTCCCCATAACCCCGCCTCACTGCACAGCACGATCCCATAACCCCGCCTCACTGCACAGCACGATCCCATAACCCACACCCCTCCCCATAACCCCCCGCCTCACTGCACAGCACGATCCCATACCCACACCCCTCCCCATAACCCCGCCTCACTGCACAGCACGATCCCATAACCCCGCCTCACTGCACAGCACGATCCCATAACCCACACCCCTACCCATAACCCCGCCTCACTGCACAGCACGATCCCATAACCCACACCCCTACCCATAACCCCGCCTCACTGCACAGCACGATCCCATACCCACACCCCCCATAACCCCGCCTCACTGCACAGCACGATCCCATAACCCCGCCTCACTGCACAGCACGATCCCATAACCCCGCCTCACTGCACAGCACGATCCCATAACCCCGCCTCACTGCACAGCACGATCCCATAACCCCGCCTCACTGCACAGCACGATCACATACCCACACCCCTCCCCATAACCCCGCCTCACTGCACAGCACGATCCCATACCCACACCCCTACCCATAACCCCGCCTCACTGCACAGCACGATCCCATACCCACACCCCTACCCATAACCCCGCCTCACTGCACAGCACGATCCCATAGCCCCGCCTCACTGCACAGCACGATCCCATACCCACACCCTACCCATAACCCCACCTCACTGCACAGCACGATCCCATAGCCCCGCATCACTGCACAGCACGATCCCATACCCACACCCCTCCCCATAACCCCGCCTCACTGCACAGCACGATCCCATAACCCCGCCTCACTGCACAGCACGATCCCATACCCACACCCCCATAACCCCCGCCTCACTGCACAGCACGATCCCATAGCCCCGCCTCACTGCACAGCACGATCCCATAGCCCCGCCTCACTGCACAGCACAATCCCATAGCCCCGCCTCACTGCACAGCACGATCCCATAACCCCGCCTGACTGCACAGCACGATCCCATAGCCCCGCCTCACTGCACAGCACGATCCCATACCCACATCCCTACCCATAACCCCGCCTCACTGCACAGCACGATCCCATACCCACACCCCTCCCCATAGCCCCGCCTCAATGCACAGCACGATCCCATAACCCCGCCTCACTGCACAGCACGATCCCATACCCACACCCCTCCCCATAACCCCGCCTCACTGCACAGCACGATCCCATAACCCCGCCTCACTGCACAGCACGATCCCATACCCACACCCCTACCCATAACCCCGTCTCACTGCACAGCACGATCCCATAACCCCGCCTCACTGCACAGCACGATCCCATATCCACACCCCTTCCCATAACCCCGTCTCACTGCACAGCACGATCCCATAACCCCGCCTCACTGCACAGCACGATCCCATACCCACACCCCTACCCATAGCCCCGCCTCACTGCACAGCACGATCCCATAACGCCACTTCACTGCACAGCACGATCCCATAGCCCCGCCTCACTGCACAGCACGATCCCATAACCCCGCCTCACTGCACAGCACGATCCCATACCCACACCCCTCCCCATAACCCCGTCTCACTGCACAGCACGATCCCATAACCCCGCCTCACTGCACAGCACGATCCCATACCCACACCCCTCCCCATAACCCCGCCTCACTGCACAGCACGATCCCATAACCCCGCCTCACTGCACAGCACGATCCCATAACCCCGCCTCACTGCACAGCACGATCCCATACCCACACCCCTCCCCATAACCCCGCCTCACTGCACAGCACGATCCCATAGCCCCGCCTCACTGCACAGCACGATCCCATACCCACACCCCTACCCATAACCCCGCCTCACTGCACAGCACGATCCCATAGCCCCGCCTCACTGCACAGCACGATCCCATACCCACACCCCTACCCATAACCCCGCCTCACTGCACAGCACGATCCCATAGCCCCGCATCACTGCACAGCACGATCCCATACCCACACCCCTCCCCAAAACCCCCGCCTCACTGCACAGCACGATCCCATACCCACACCCCCCATAAACCCGCCTCACTGCACAGCACGATCCCATACCCACACCCCTCCCCATAACCCCGTCTCACTGCACAGCACGATCCCATAACCCACACCCCTCCCCATAACCCCGCCTCACTGCACAGCACGATCCCATAACCCCGCCTCACTGCACAGCACGATCCCATACCCACACCCCCTACCCATAGCCCCGCCTCACTGCACAGCACGATCCCATAGCCCCGCCTCACAGCACAGCACGATCCCATACCCACACCCCTCCCCATAACCCCGCCTCACTGCACAGCACGATCCCATAGCCCTGCCTCACTGCACAGCACGATCGCATACCCACACCCCTCCCCATAACCCCGCCTCACTGCACAGCACGATCCCATACCCACACCCCTACCCATAACCCCCGCCTCACTGCACAGCACGATCCCATAACCCCACCTCACTGCACAGCACGATCCCATACCCACACCCCTACCCATAACTCCGCCTCACTGCACAGCACGATCCCATAACCCTGCCTCACTGCACAGCACGATCCCATACCCACACCCCTCCCCATAACCCCGCCTCACTGCACAGCACGATCCCATACCCACACCCCCCATAACCCCGCCTCACTGCACAGCACGATCGCATACCCACACCCCTCCCCATAACCCCGCCTCACTGCACAGCACGATCCCATAACCCCGCCTCACTGCACAGCACGATCCCATACCCACACCCCTACCCATAGCCCCGCCTCACTGCACAGCACGATCCCATAGCCCCGCCTCACAGCACAGCACGATCCCATACCCACACCCCTCCCCATAACCCCGCCTCACTGCACAGCACGATCCCATAACCCCGCCTCACTGCACAGCACGATCCCATACCCACACCCCTCCCCATAACCCCGCCTCACTGCACAGCACGATCCCATAACCCCGCCTCACTGCACAGCACGATCCCATACCCACACCCCTCCCCATAACCCCGCCTCACTGCACAGCACGATCCCATACCCACACCCCTACCCATAACCCCGCCTCACTGCACAGCACGATCCCATAACCCCACCTCACTGCACAGCACGATCCCATACCCACACCCCTACCCATAACCCCGCCTCACTGCACAGCACGATCCCATAACCCCGCCTCACTACACAGCACGATCCCATACCCACACCCCTACCCATAACCCCGCCTCACTGCACAGCACGATCCCATACCCACACCCCCCATAACCCCGCCTCACTGCACAGCACGATCCCATACCCACACCCCTCCCCATAACCCCGCCTCACTGCACAGCACGATCCCATAACCCCGCCTCACTGCACAGCACGATCCCATACCCACACCCCTACCCATAGCCCCGCCTCACTGCACAGCACGATCCCATAGCCCCGCCTCACAGCACAGCACGATCCCATACCCACACCCCTCCCCATAACCCCGCCTCACTGCACAGCACGATCCCATAACCCCGCCTCACTGCACAGCACGATCCCATACCCACACCCCTCCCCATAACCCCGCCTCACTGCACAGCACGATCCCATAACCCCGCCTCACTGCACAGCACGATCCCATACCCACACCCCTACCCATAGCCCCGCCTCACTGCACAGCACGATCCCATAGACCCGCCTCACTGCACAGCACGATCCCATAGCCCCGCCTCACTGCACAGCACGATCCCATAACCCCGCCTCACTGCACAGCACGATCCCATACCCACACCCCTCCCCATAACCCCGCCTCACTGCACAGCACGATCCCATAGCCCCGCCTCACTGCACAGCACGATCCCATACCCACACCCCTACCCATAACCCCGCCTCACTGCACAGCACGATTCCAAACCCACACCCCTCCCCATAACCCCGCCTCACTGCACAGCACGATCCCATACCCACACCCCTCCCCATAACCCCGCCTCACTGCACAGCACGATCCCATACCCACACCCCTACCCATAACCCCGCCTCACTGCACAGCACGATCCCATACCCACACCCCCCATAACCCCGCCTCACTGCACAGCACGATCCCATACCCACACCCCTTCCCATAACCCCACCTCACTGCACAGCACGATCCCATAACCCCGCCTCACTGCACAGCACGATCCCATACCCACACCCCTCCCCATAACCCCGCCTCACTGCACAGCACGATCCCATAGCCCCGCCTCACTGCACAGCACGATCCCATAGCCCCGCCTCAGTGCACAGCACGATCCCATAACCCCGCCTGACTGCACAGCACGATCCCATAGCCCCGCCTCACTGCACAGCACGATCCCATACCCACACCCCTACCCATAACCCCGCCTCACTGCACAGCACGATCCCATACCCACACCCCTCCCCATAGCCCCGCCTCAATGCACAGCACGATCCCATAACCCCGCCTCACTGCACAGCACGATTCCATACCCACACCCCTCCCCATAACCCCGCCTCACTGCACAGCACGATCCCATAACCCCGCCTCACTGCACAGCACGATCCCATACCCACACCCCTACCCATAACCCCGTCTCACTGCACAGCACGATCCCATAACCCCGCCTCACTGCACAGCACGATCCCATATCCACACCCCTTCCCATAACCCCGTCTCACTGCACAGCACGATCCCATAACCCCGCCTCACTGCACAGCACGATCCCATACCCACACCCCTACCCATAGCCCCGCCTCACTGCACAGCACGATCCCATACCCACACCCCCATAGCCCCGCCTCACTGCACAGCACGATCCCATAGCCCTGCCTCACTGCACAGCACGATCCCATAACCCACACCCCTACCCATAACCCCGCCTCACTGCACAGCACGATCCCATAACCCCACTTCACTGCACAGCACGATCCCATAGCCCCGCCTCACTGCACAGCACGATCCCATAACCCCGCCTCACTGCACAGCACGATCCCATACCCACACCCCTCCCCATAACCCCGTCTCACTGCACAGCACGATCCCATAACCCCGCCTCACTGCACAGCACGATCCCATACCCACACCCCTCCCCATAACCCCGCCTCACTGCACAGCACGATCCCATAACCCCGCCTCACTGCACAGCACGATCCCATAACCCCGCCTCACTGCACAGCACGATCCCATACCCACACCCCTCCCCATAACCCCGCCTCACTGCACAGCACGATCCCATAGCCCCGCCTCACTGCACAGCACGATCCCATACCCACACCGCTACCCATAACCCCGCCTCACTGCACAGCACGATCCCATAGCCCCGCCTCACTGCACAGCACGATCCCATACCCACACCCCTACCCATAACCCCGCCTCACTGCACAGCACGATCCCATAGCCCCGCATCACTGCACAGCACGATCCCATACCCACACCCCTCCCCAAAACCCCGCCTCACTGCACAGCACGATCCCATACCCACACCCCCCATAAACCCGCCTCACTGCACAGCACGATCCCATACCCACACCCCTCCCCATAACCCCGTCTCACTGCACAGCACGATCCCATAACCCACACCCCTCCCCATAACCCCGCCTCACTGCACAGCACGATCCCATAACCCCGCCTCACTGCACAGCACGATCCCATAACCCCGCCTCACTGCACAGCACGATCCCATACCCACACCCCTCCCCATAACCCCGCCTCACTGCACAGCACGATCCCATACCCACACCCCTCCCCATAACCCCGCCTCACTGCACAGCACGATCCCATACCCACACCGCTACCCATAACCCCGCCTCACTGCACAGCACGATCCCATAGCCCCGCCTCACTGCACAGCACGATCCCATACCCACACCCCTACCCATAACCCCGGCTCACTGCACAGCACGATCCCATAGCCCCGCATCACTGCACAGCACGATCCCATACCCACACCCCTCCCCAAAACCCCGCCTCACTGCACAGCACGATCCCATACCCACACCCCCCATAAACCCGCCTCACTGCACAGCACGATCCCATACCCACACCCCTCCCCATAACCCCGTCTCACTGCACAGCACGATCCCATAACCCACACCCCTCCCCATAACCCCGCCTCACTGCACAGCACGATCCCATAACCCCGCCTCACTGCACAGCACGATCCCATACCCACACCCCTACCCATAGCCCCGCCTCACTGCACAGCACGATCCCATAGCCCCGCCTCACAGCACAGCACGATCCCATACCCACACCCCTCCCCATAAACCCCGCCTCACTGCACAGCACGATCCCATAGCCCTGCCTCACTGCACAGCACGATCCCATACCCACACCCCTCCCCATAACCCCGCCTCACTGCACAGCACGATCCCATACCCACACCCCTACCCATAACCCCGCCTCACTGCACAGCACGATCCCATAACCCCACCTCACTGCACAGCACGATCCCATACCCACACCCCTACCCATAACCCCGCCTCACTGCACAGCACGATCCCATACCCACACCCCTCCCCATAACCCCGCCTCACTGCACAGCACGATCCCATACCCACACCCCCCATAACCCCGCCTCACTGCACAGCACGATCCCATACCCACACCCCTCCCCATAACCCCGCCTCACTGCACAGCACGATCCCATAACCCCGCCTCACTGCACAGCACGATCCCATACCCACACCCGTACCCATAGCCCCGCCTCACTGCACAGCACGATCCCATAGCCCCGCCTCACAGCACAGCATGATCCCATACCCACACCCCTCCCCATAACCCCGCCTCACTGCACAGCACGATCCCATAACCCCGCCTCACTGCACAGCACGATCCCATACCCACACCCCTCCCCATAACCCCGCCTCACTGCACAGCACGATCCCATAACCCCGCCTCACTGCACAGCACGATCCCATACCCACACCCCTCCCCATAACCCCGCCTCACTGCACAGCACGATCCCATACCCACACCCCTACCCATAACCCCGCCTCACTGCACAGCACGATCCCATAACCCCACCTCACTGCACAGCACGATCCCATACCCACACCCCTACCCATAACCCCGCCTCACTGCACAGCACGATCCCATAACCCCGCCTCACTGCACAGCACGATCCCATACCCACACCCCTCCCCATAACCCCGCCTCACTGCACAGCACGATCCCATACCCACACCCCCTATAACCCCGCCTCACTGCACAGCACGATCCCATACCCACACCCCTCCCCATAACCCCGCCTCACTGCACAGCACGATCCCATAACCCCGCCTCACTGCACAGCACGATCCCATACCCACACCCCTACCCATAGCCCCGCCTCACTGCACAGCACGATCCCATAGCCCCGCCTCACAGCACAGCACGATCCCATACCCACACCCTTCCCCATAACCCCGCCTCACTGCACAGCACGATCCCATAACCCCGCCTCACTGCACAGCACGATCCCATACCCACACCCCTCCCCATAACCCCGCCTCACTGCACAGCACGATCCCATAACCCCGCCTCACTGCACAGCACGATCCCATACCCACACCCCTACCCATAGCTCCGCCTCACTGCACAGCACGATCCCATAGCCCCGCCTCACTGCACAGCACGATCCCATAGCCCCGCCTCACTGCACAGCACGATCCCATACCCACACCCCTACCCATAACCCCGTCTCACTGCACAGCACGATCCCATAACCCCGCCTCACTGCACAGCACGATCCCATATCCACACCCCTTCCCATAACCCCGTCTCACTGCACAGCACGATCCCATAACCCCGCCTCACTGCACAGCACGATCCCATACCCACACCCCTACCCATAGCCCCGCCTCACTGCACAGCACGATCCCATACCCACACCCCCATAGCCCCGCCTCACTGCACAGCACGATCCCATAGCCCTGCCTCACTGCACAGCACGATCCCATAACCCACACCCCTACCCATAACCCCGCCTCACTGCACAGCACGATCCCATAACCCCACTTCACTGCACAGCACGATCCCATAGCCCCGCCTCACTGCACAGCACGATCCCATAACCCCGCCTCACTGCACAGCACGATCCCATACCCACACCCCTCCCCATAACCCCGTCTCACTGCACAGCACGATCCCATAACCCCGCCTCACTGCACAGCACGATCCCATACCCACACCCCTCCCCATAACCCCGCCTCACTGCACAGCACGATCCCATAACCCCGCCTCACTGCACAGCACGATCCCATAACCCCGCCTCACTGCACAGCACGATCCCATACCCACACCCCTCCCCATAACCCCGCCTCACTGCACAGCACGATCCCATAGCCCCGCCTCACTGCACAGCACGATCCCATACCCACACCGCTACCCATAACCCCGCCTCACTGCACAGCACGATCCCATAGCCCCGCCTCACTGCACAGCACGATCCCATACCCACACCCCTACCCATAACCCCGCCTCACTGCACAGCACGATCCCATAGCCCCGCATCACTGCACAGCACGATCCCATACCCACACCCCTCCCCAAAACCCCGCCTCACTGCACAGCACGATCCCATACCCACACCCCCCATAAACCCGCCTCACTGCACAGCACGATCCCATACCCACACCCCTCCCCATAACCCCGTCTCACTGCACAGCACGATCCCATAACCCACACCCCTCCCCATAACCCCGCCTCACTGCACAGCACGATCCCATAACCCCGCCTCACTGCACAGCACGATCCCATAACCCCGCCTCACTGCACAGCACGATCCCATACCCACACCCCTCCCCATAACCCCGCCTCACTGCACAGCACGATCCCATACCCACACCCCTCCCCATAACCCCGCCTCACTGCACAGCACGATCCCATACCCACACCGCTACCCATAACCCCGCCTCACTGCACAGCACGATCCCATAGCCCCGCCTCACTGCACAGCACGATCCCATACCCACACCCCTACCCATAACCCCGGCTCACTGCACAGCACGATCCCATAGCCCCGCATCACTGCACAGCACGATCCCATACCCACACCCCTCCCCAAAACCCCGCCTCACTGCACAGCACGATCCCATACCCACACCCCCCATAAACCCGCCTCACTGCACAGCACGATCCCATACCCACACCCCTCCCCATAACCCCGTCTCACTGCACAGCACGATCCCATAACCCACACCCCTCCCCATAACCCCGCCTCACTGCACAGCACGATCCCATAACCCCGCCTCACTGCACAGCACGATCCCATACCCACACCCCTACCCATAGCCCCGCCTCACTGCACAGCACGATCCCATAGCCCCGCCTCACAGCACAGCACGATCCCATACCCACACCCCTCCCCATAACCCCGCCTCACTGCACAGCACGATCCCATAGCCCTGCCTCACTGCACAGCACGATCCCATACCCACACCCCTCCCCATAACCCCGCCTCACTGCACAGCACGATCCCATACCCACACCCCTACCCATAACCCCGCCTCACTGCACAGCACGATCCCATAACCCCACCTCACTGCACAGCACGATCCCATACCCACACCCCTACCCATAACCCCGCCTCACTGCACAGCACGATCCCATACCCACACCCCTCCCCATAACCCCGCCTCACTGCACAGCACGATCCCATACCCACACCCCCCATAACCCCGCCTCACTGCACAGCACGATCCCATACCCACACCCCTCCCCATAACCCCGCCTCACTGCACAGCACGATCCCATAACCCCGCCTCACTGCACAGCACGATCCCATACCCACACCCGTACCCATAGCCCCGCCTCACTGCACAGCACGATCCCATAGCCCCGCCTCACAGCACAGCATGATCCCATACCCACACCCCTCCCCATAACCCCGCCTCACTGCACAGCACGATCCCATAACCCCGCCTCACTGCACAGCACGATCCCATACCCACACCCCTCCCCATAACCCCGCCTCACTGCACAGCACGATCCCATAACCCCGCCTCACTGCACAGCACGATCCCATACCCACACCCCTCCCCATAACCCCGCCTCACTGCACAGCACGATCCCATACCCACACCCCTACCCATAACCCCGCCTCACTGCACAGCACGATCCCATAACCCCACCTCACTGCACAGCACGATCCCATACCCACACCCCTACCCATAACCCCGCCTCACTGCACAGCACGATCCCATAACCCCGCCTCACTGCACAGCACGATCCCATACCCACACCCCTCCCCATAACCCCGCCTCACTGCACAGCACGATCCCATACCCACACCCCCTATAACCCCGCCTCACTGCACAGCACGATCCCATACCCACACCCCTCCCCATAACCCCGCCTCACTGCACAGCACGATCCCATAACCCCGCCTCACTGCACAGCACGATCCCATACCCACACCCCTACCCATAGCCCCGCCTCACTGCACAGCACGATCCCATAGCCCCGCCTCACAGCACAGCACGATCCCATACCCACACCCCTCCCCATAACCCCGCCTCACTGCACAGCACGATCCCATAACCCCGCCTCACTGCACAGCACGATCCCATACCCACACCCCTCCCCATAACCCCGCCTCACTGCACAGCACGATCCCATAACCCCGCCTCACTGCACAGCACGATCCCATACCCACACCCCTACCCATAGCCCCGCCTCACTGCACAGCACGATCCCATAGCCCCGCCTCACTGCACAGCACGATCCCATAGCCCCGCCTCACTGCACAGCACGATCCCATAACCCCGCCTCACTGCACAGCACGATCCCATACCCACACCCCTCCCCATAACCCCGCCTCACTGCACAGCACGATCCCATAGCCCCGCCTCACTGCACAGCACGATCCCATACCCACACCCCTACCCATAACCCCGCCTCACTGCACAGCACGATTCCATACCCACACCCCTCCCCATAACCCCGCCTCACTGCACAGCACGATCCCATACCCACACCCCTCCCCATAACCCCGCCTCACTGCACAGCACGATCCCATACCCACACCCGTACCCATAACCCCGCCTCACTGCACAGCACGATCCCATACCCACACCCCCCATAACCCCGCCTCACTGCACAGCACGATCCCATACCCACACCCCTTCCCATAACCCCACCTCACTGCACAGCACGATCCCATAACCCCGCCTCACTGCACAGCACGATCCCATACCCACACCCCTCCCCATAACCCCGCCTCACTGCACAGCACGATCGCATAGCCCCGCCTCACTGCACAGCACGATCCCATAGCCCCGCCTCAGTGCACAGCACGATCCCATAACCCCGCCTCACTGCACAGCACGATCCCATAACCCCGCCTGACTGCACAGCACGATCCCATAGCCCCGCCTCACTGCACAGCACAATCCCATACCCACACCCCTACCCATAACCCCGCCTCACTGCACAGCACGATCCCATACCCACACCCCTCCCCATAGCCCCGCCTCAATGCACAGCACGATCCCATAACCCCGCCTCACTGCACAGCACGATCCCATACCCACACCCCTCCCCATAACCCCGCCTCACTGCACAGCACGATCCCATAACCCCGCCTCACTGCACAGCACGATCCCATACCCACACCCCTACCCATAACCCCGTCTCACTGCACAGCACGATCCCATAACCCCGCCTCACTGCACAGCACGATCCCATATCCACACCCCTTCCCATAACCCCGTCTCACTGCACAGCACGATCCCATAACCCCGCCTCACTGCACAGCACGATCCCATACCCACACCCCTACCCATAGCCCCGCCTCACTGCACAGCACGATCCCATACCCACACCCCCATAGCCCCGCCTCACTGCACAGCACGATCCCATAGCCCTGCCTCACTGCACAGCACGATCCCATAACCCACACCCCTACCCATAACCCCGCCTCACTGCACAGCACGATCCCATAACCCCACTTCACTGCACAGCACGATCCCATAGCCCCGCCTCACTGCACAGCACGATCCCATAACCCCGCCTCACTGCACAGCACGATCCCATACCCACACCCCTCCCCATAACCCCGTCTCACTGCACAGCACGATCCCATAACCCCGCCTCACTGCACAGCACGATCCCATACCCACACCCCTCCCCATAACCCCGCCTCACTGCACAGCACGATCCCATAACCCCGCCTCACTGCACAGCACGATCCCATAACCCCGCCTCACTGCACAGCACGATCCCATACCCACACCCCTCCCCATAACCCCGCCTCACTGCACAGCACGATCCCATAGCCCCGCCTCACTGCACAGCACGATCCCATACCCACACCGCTACCCATAACCCCGCCTCACTGCACAGCACGATCCCATAGCCCCGCCTCACTGCACAGCACGATCCCATACCCACACCCCTACCCATAACCCCGCCTCACTGCACAGCACGATCCCATAGCACCGCATCACTGCACAGCACGATCCCATACCCACACCCCTCCCCAAAACCCCGCCTCACTGCACAGCACGATCCCATACCCACACCCCCCATAAACCCGCCTCACTGCACAGCACGATCCCATACCCACACCCCTCCCCATAACCCCGTCTCACTGCACAGCACGATCCCATAACCCACACCCCTCCCCATAACCCCGCCTCACTGCACAGCACGATCCCATAACCCCGCCTCACTGCACAGCACGATCCCATACCCACACCCCTACCCATAACCCCGCCTCACTGCACAGCACGATCCCATAACCCCACCTCACTGCACAGCACGATCCCATACCCACACCCCTACCCATAACCCCGCCTCACTGCACAGCACGATCCCATAACCCCGCCTCACTGCACAGCACGATCCCATACCCACACCCCTCCCCATAACCCCGCCTCACTGCACAGCACGATCCCATACCCACACCCCTCCCCATAACCCCGCCTCACTGCACAGCACGATCCCATACCCACACCCCCCATAACCCCGCCTCACTGCACAGCACGATCCCATACCCACACCCCTCCCCATAACCCCGCCTCACTGCACAGCACGATCCCATAACCCCGCCTCACTGCACAGCACGATCCCATACCCACACCCCTACCCATAGCCCCGCCTCACTGCACAGCACGATCCCATAGCCCCGCCTCACAGCACAGCACGATCCCATACCCACACCCCTCCCCATAACCCCGCCTCACTGCACAGCACGATCCCATAACCCCGCCTCACTGCACAGCACGATCCCATAACCCACACCCCTCCCCATAACCCCGCCTCACTGCACAGCACGATCCCATACCCACACCCCTCCACATAACCCCGCCTCACTGCACAGCACGATCCCATAACCCCGCCTCACTGCACAGCACGATCCCATAACCCACACCCCTCCCCATAACCCCGCCTCACTGCACAGCACGATCCCATAACCCACACCCCTACCCATAACCCCGCCTCACTGCACAGCACGATCCCATACCCACACCCCCCATAACCCCGCCTCACTGCACAGCACGATCCCATAACCCCGCCTCACTGCACAGCACGATCCCATAACCCCGCCTCACTGCACAGCACGATCCCATAACCCCGCCTCACTGCACAGCACGATCCCATAACCCCGCCTCACTGCACAGCACGATCACATACCCACACCCCTCCCCATAACCCCGCCTCACTGCACAGCACGATCCCATACCCACACCCCTACCCATAACCCCGCCTCACTGCACAGCACGATCCCATAGCCCCGCCTCACTGCACAGCACGATCCCATACCCACACCCCTCCCCATAACCCCGCCTCACTGCACAGCACGATCCCATACCCACACCCCTACCCATAACCCCGCCTCACTGCACAGCACGATCCCATAGCCCCGCCTCACTGCACAGCACGATCCCATACCCACACCCCTACCCATAACCCCACCTCACTGCACAGCACGATCCCATAGCCCCGCATCACTGCACAGCACGATCCCATACCCACACCCCTCCCCATAACCCCGCCTCACTGCACAGCACGATCCCATAACCCCGCCTCACTGCACAGCACGATCCCATACCCACACCCCCATAACCCCGCCTCACTGCACAGCACGATCCCATAGCCCCGCCTCACTGCACAGCACGATCCCATACCCACACCCCTCCCCATAACCCCGCCTCACTGCACAGCACGATCCCATAGCCCCGCCTCACTGCACAGCACGATCCCATAGCCCCGCCTCACTGCACAGCACAATCCCATAGCCCCGCCTCACTGCACAGCACGATCCCATAACCCCGCCTGACTGCACAGCACGATCCCATAGCCCCGCCTCACTGCACAGCACGATCCCATACCCACACCCCTACCCATAACCCCGCCTCACTGCACAGCACGATCCCATACCCACACCCCTCCCCATAGCCCCGCCTCAATGCACAGCACGATCCCATAACCCCGCCTCACTGCACAGCACGATCCCATACCCACACCCCTCCCCATAACCCCGCCTCACTGCACAGCACGATCCCATAACCCCGCCTCACTGCACAGCACGATCCCATACCCACACCCCTACCCATAACCCCGTCTCACTGCACAGCACGATCCCATAACCCCGCCTCACTGCACAGCACGATCCCATATCCACACCCCTTCCCATAACCCCGTCTCACTGCACAGCACGATCCCATAACCCCGCCTCACTGCACAGCACGATCCCATACCCACACCCCTACCCATAGCCCCGCCTCACTGCACAGCACGATCCCATACCCACACCCCTACCCATAACCCCGCCTCACTGCACAGCACGATCCCATACCCACACCCCTCCCCATAACCCCGCCTCACTGCACAGCACGATCCCATAGCCCCGCCTCACTGCACAGCACGATCCCATAGCCCCGCCTCACTGCACAGCACGAACCCATACCCACACCCCTACCCATAACCCCGCCTCACTGCACAGCACGATCCCATAGCCCCGCCTCACTGCACAGCATGATCCCATAGCCCTGCCTCACTGCACAGCACGATCCCATACCCACACCCCTCCCCATAACCCCGCCTCACTGCACAGCATGATCCCATAGCCCTGCCTCACTGCACAGCACGATCCCATACCCACACCCCTCCCCATAACCCCGCCTCACTGCACAGCACGATCCCATACCCACACCCCCATAGCCCCGCCTCACTGCACAGCACGATCCCATAGCCCTGCCTCACTGCACAGCACGATCCCATAACCCACACCCCTACCCATAACCCCGCCTCACTGCACAGCACGATCCCATAACCTAACTTCACTGCACAGCACGATCCCATAGCCCCGCCTCACTGCACAGCACGATCCCATAACCCCGCCTCACTGCACAGCACGATCCCATACCCACACCCCTCCCCATAACCCCGTCTCACTGCACAGCACGATCCCATAACCCCGCCTCACTGCACAGCACGATCCCATACCCACACCCCTCCCCATAACCCCGCCTCACTGCACAGCACGATCCCATAACCCCGCCTCACTGCACAGCACGATCCCATAACCCCGCCTCACTGCACAGCACGATCCCATACCCACACCCCTCCCCATAACCCCGCCTCACTGCACAGCACGATCCCATAGCCCCGCCTCACTGCACAGCACGATCCCATACCCACACCCCTACCCATAACCCCGCCTCACTGCACAGCACGATCCCATAGCCCCGCCTCACTGCACAGCACGATCCCATACCCACACCCCTACCCATAACCCCGCCTCACTGCACAGCACGATCCCATAGCCCCGCATCACTGCACAGCACGATCCCATACCCACACCCCTCCCCAAAACCCCGCCTCACTGCACAGCACGATCCCATACCCACACCCCCCATAAACCCGCCTCACTGCACAGCACGATCCCATACCCACACCCCTCCCCATAACCCCGTCTCACTGCACAGCACGATCCCATAACCCACACCCCTCCCCATAACCCCGCCTCACTGCACAGCACGATCCCATAACCCCGCCTCACTGCACAGCACGATCCCATACCCACACCCCTACCCATAGCCCCGCCTCACTGCACAGCACGATCCCATAGCCCCGCCTCACAGCACAGCACGATCCCATACCCACACCCCTCCCCATAACCCCGCCTCACTGCACAGCACGATCCCATAGCCCTGCCTCACTGCACAGCACGATCCCATACCCACACCCCTCCCCATAACCCCGCCTCACTGCACAGCACGATCGCATACCCACACCCCTCCCCATAACCCCGCCTCACTATACAGCACGATCCCATAACCCCGCCTCACTGCACAGCACGATCCCATAACCCACACCCCTCCCCATAACCCCGCCTCACTGCACAGCACGATCCCATAACCCACACCCCTACCCATAACCCCGCCTCACTGCACAGCACGATCCCATAACCCACACCCCTACCCATAACCCCGCCTCACTGCACAGCACGATCCCATACCCACACCCCTCCCCATAACCCCGCCTCACTGCACAGCACGATCCCATACCCACACCCCCCATAACCCCGCCTCACTGCACAGCACGATCCCATAACCCCGCCTCACTGCACAGCACGATCCCATAACCCCGCCTCACTGCACAGCACGATCCCATACCCACACCCCTCCCCATAACCCCGCCTCACTGCACAGCACGATCCCATACCCACACCCCTACCCATAACCCCGCCTCACTGCACAGCACGATCCCATAGCCCCGCCTCACTGCACAGCACGATCCCATAACCCCGCCTGACTGCACAGCACGATCCCATAGCCCCGCCTCACTGCACAGCACGATCCCATACCCACACCCCTACCCATAACCCCGCCTCACTGCACAGCACGATCCCATACCCACACCCCTCCCCATAGCCCCGCCTCAATGCACAGCACGATCCCATAACCCCGCCTCACTGCACAGCACGATCCCATACCCACACCCCTCCCCATAACCCCGCCTCACTGCACAGCACGATCCCATAACCCCGCCTCACTGCACAGCACGATCCCATACCCACACCCCTACCCATAACCCCGTCTCACTGCACAGCACGATCCCATAACCCCGCCTCACTGCACAGCACGATCCCATATCCACACCCCTTCCCATAACCCCGTCTCACTGCACAGCACGATCCCATAACCCCGCCTCACTGCACAGCACGATCCCATACCCACACCCCTACCCATAGCCCCGCCTCACTGCACAGCACGATCCCATACCCACACCCCTACCCATAACCCCGCCTCACTGCACAGCACGATCCCATACCCACACCCCTCCCCATAACCCCGCCTCACTGCACAGCACGATCCCATAGCCCCGCCTCACTGCACAGCACGATCCCATAGCCCCGCCTCACTGCACAGCACGAACCCATACCCACACCCCTACCCATAACCCCGCCTCACTGCACAGCACGATCCCATAGCCCCGCCTCACTGCACAGCATGATCCCATAGCCCTGCCTCACTGCACAGCACGATCCCATACCCACACCCCTCCCCATAACCCCGCCTCACTGCACAGCATGATCCCATAGCCCTGCCTCACTGCACAGCACGATCCCATACCCACACCCCTCCCCATAACCCCGCCTCACTGCACAGCACGATCCCATACCCACACCCCCATAGCCCCGCCTCACTGCACAGCACGATCCCATAGCCCTGCCTCACTGCACAGCACGATCCCATAACCCACACCCCTACCCATAACCCCGCCTCACTGCACAGCACGATCCCATAACCCCACTTCACTGCACAGCACGATCCCATAGCCCCGCCTCACTGCACAGCACGATCCCATAACCCCGCCTCACTGCACAGCACGATCCCATACCCACACCCCTCCCCATAACCCCGTCTCACTGCACAGCACGATCCCATAACCCCGCCTCACTGCACAGCACGATCCCATACCCACACCCCTCCCCATAACCCCGCCTCACTGCACAGCACGATCCCATAACCCCGCCTCACTGCACAGCACGATCCCATAACCCCGCCTCACTGCACAGCACGATCCCATACCCACACCCCTCCCCATAACCCCGCCTCACTGCACAGCACGATCCCATAGCCCCGCCTCACTGCACAGCACGATCCCATACCCACACCCCTACCCATAACCCCGCCTCACTGCACAGCACGATCCCATAGCCCCGCCTCACTGCACAGCACGATCCCATACCCACACCCCTACCCATAACCCCGCCTCACTGCACAGCACGATCCCATAGCCCCGCATCACTGCACAGCACGATCCCATACCCACACCCCTCCCCAAAACCCCGCCTCACTGCACAGCACGATCCCATACCCACACCCCCCATAAACCCGCCTCACTGCACAGCACGATCCCATACCCACACCCCTCCCCATAACCCCGTCTCACTGCACAGCACGATCCCATAACCCACACCCCTCCCCATAACCCCGCCTCACTGCACAGCACGATCCCATAACCCCGCCTCACTGCACAGCACGATCCCATACCCACACCCCTACCCATAGCCCCGCCTCACTGCACAGCACGATCCCATAGCCCCGCCTCACAGCACAGCACGATCCCATACCCACACCCCTCCCCATAACCCCGCCTCACTGCACAGCACGATCCCATAGCCCTGCCTCACTGCACAGCACGATCCCATAGCCCCGCCTCACTGCACAGCACGATCCCATAGCCCCGCCTCACTGCACAGCACGAACCCATACCCACACCCCTACCCATAACCCCGCCTCACTGCACAGCACGATCCCATAGCCCCGCCTCACTGCACAGCATGATCCCATAGCCCTGCCTCACTGCACAGCACGATCCCATACCCACACCCCTCCCCATAACCCCGCCTCACTGCACAGCATGATCCCATAGCCCTGCCTCACTGCACAGCACGATCCCATACCCACACCCCTCCCCATAACCCCGCCTCACTGCACAGCACGATCCCATACCCACACCCCCATAGCCCCGCCTCACTGCACAGCACGATCCCATAGCCCTGCCTCACTGCACAGCACGATCCCATAACCCACACCCCTACCCATAACCCCGCCTCACTGCACAGCACGATCCCATAACCCCACTTCACTGCACAGCACGATCCCATAGCCCCGCCTCACTGCACAGCACGATCCCATAACCCCGCCTCACTGCACAGCACGATCCCATACCCACACCCCTCCCCATAACCCCGTCTCACTGCACAGCACGATCCCATAACCCCGCCTCACTGCACAGCACGATCCCATACCCACACCCCTCCCCATAACCCCGCCTCACTGCACAGCACGATCCCATAACCCCGCCTCACTGCACAGCACGATCCCATAACCCCGCCTCACTGCACAGCACGATCCCATACCCACACCCCTCCCCATAACCCCGCCTCACTGCACAGCACGATCCCATAGCCCCGCCTCACTGCACAGCACGATCCCATACCCACACCCCTACCCATAACCCCGCCTCACTGCACAGCACGATCCCATAGCCCCGCCTCACTGCACAGCACGATCCCATACCCACACCCCTACCCATAACCCCGCCTCACTGCACAGCACGATCCCATAGCCCCGCATCACTGCACAGCACGATCCCATACCCACACCCCTCCCCAAAACCCCGCCTCACTGCACAGCACGATCCCATACCCACACCCCCCATAAACCCGCCTCACTGCACAGCACGATCCCATACCCACACCCCTCCCCATAACCCCGTCTCACTGCACAGCACGATCCCATAACCCACACCCCTCCCCATAACCCCGCCTCACTGCACAGCACGATCCCATAACCCCGCCTCACTGCACAGCACGATCCCATACCCACACCCCTACCCATAGCCCCGCCTCACTGCACAGCACGATCCCATAGCCCCGCCTCACAGCACAGCACGATCCCATACCCACACCCCTCCCCATAACCCCGCCTCACTGCACAGCACGATCCCATAGCCCTGCCTCACTGCACAGCACGATCCCATACCCACACCCCTCCCCATAACCCCGCCTCACTGCACAGCACGATCGCATACCCACACCCCTCCCCATAACCCCGCCTCACTGTACAGCACGATCCCATAACCCCGCCTCACTGCACAGCACGATCCCATAACCCACACCCCTCCCCATAACCCCGCCTCACTGCACAGCACGATCCCATAACCCACACCCCTACCCATAACCCCGCCTCACTGCACAGCACGATCCCATAACCCACACCCCTACCCATAACCCCGCCTCACTGCACAGCACGATCCCATACCCACACCCCTCCCCATAACCCCGCCTCACTGCACAGCACGATCCCATACCCACACCCCCCATAACCCCGCCTCACTGCACAGCACGATCCCATAACCCCGCCTCACTGCACAGCACGATCCCATAACCCCGCCTCACTGCACAGCACGATCCCATACCCACACCCCTCTCCATAACCCCGCCTCACTGCACAGCACGATCCCATACCCACACCCCTACCCATAACCCCGCCTCACTGCACAGCACGATCCCATAGCCCCGCCTCACTGCACAGCACGATCCCATAACCCCGCCTGACTGCACAGCACGATCCCATAGCCCCGCCTCACTGCACAGCACGATCCCATACCCACACCCCTACCCATAACCCCGCCTCACTGCACAGCACGATCCCATACCCACACCCCTCCCCATAGCCCCGCCTCAATGCACAGCACGATCCCATAACCCCGCCTCACTGCACAGCACGATCCCATACCCACACCCCTCCCCATAACCCCGCCTCACTGCACAGCACGATCCCATAACCCCGCCTCACTGCACAGCACGATCCCATACCCACACCCCTACCCATAACCCCGTCTCACTGCACAGCACGATCCCATAACCCCGCCTCACTGCACAGCACGATCCCATATCCACACCCCTTCCCATAACCCCGTCTCACTGCACAGCACGATCCCATAACCCCGCCTCACTGCACAGCACGATCCCATACCCACACCCCTACCCATAGCCCCGCCTCACTGCACAGCACGATCCCATACCCACACCCCTACCCATAACCCCGCCTCACTGCACAGCACGATCCCATACCCACACCCCTCCCCATAACCCCGCCTCACTGCACAGCACGATCCCATAGCCCCGCCTCACTGCACAGCACGATCCCATAGCCCCGCCTCACTGCACAGCACGAACCCATACCCACACCCCTACCCATAACCCCGCCTCACTGCACAGCACGATCCCATAGCCCCGCCTCACTGCACAGCATGATCCCATAGCCCTGCCTCACTGCACAGCACGATCCCATACCCACACCCCTCCCCATAACCCCGCCTCACTGCACAGCATGATCCCATAGCCCTGCCTCACTGCACAGCACGATCCCATACCCACACCCCTCCCCATAACCCCGCCTCACTGCACAGCACGATCCCATACCCACACCCCCATAGCCCCGCCTCACTGCACAGCACGATCCCATAGCCCTGCCTCACTGCACAGCACGATCCCATAACCCACACCCCTACCCATAACCCCGCCTCACTGCACAGCACGATCCCATAACCCCACTTCACTGCACAGCACGATCCCATAGCCCCGCCTCACTGCACAGCACGATCCCATAACCCCGCCTCACTGCACAGCACGATCCCATACCCACACCCCTCCCCATAACCCCGTCTCACTGCACAGCACGATCCCATAACCCCGCCTCACTGCACAGCACGATCCCATACCCACACCCCTCCCCATAACCCCGCCTCACTGCACAGCACGATCCCATAACCCCGCCTCACTGCACAGCACGATCCCATAACCCCGCCTCACTGCACAGCACGATCCCATACCCACACCCCTCCCCATAACCCCGCCTCACTGCACAGCACGATCCCATAGCCCCGCCTCACTGCACAGCACGATCCCATACCCACACCCCTACCCATAACCCCGCCTCACTGCACAGCACGATCCCATAGCCCCGCCTCACTGCACAGCACGATCCCATACCCACACCCCTACCCATAACCCAGCCTCACTGCACAGCACGATCCCATAGCCCCGCATCACTGCACAGCACGATCCCATACCCACACCCCTCCCCAAAACCCCGCCTCACTGCACAGCACGATCCCATACCCACACCCCCCATAAACCCGCCTCACTGCACAGCACGATCCCATACCCACACCCCTCCCCATAACCCCGTCTCACTGCACAGCACGATCCCATAACCCACACCCCTCCCCATAACCCCGCCTCACTGCACAGCACGATCCCATAACCCCGCCTCACTGCACAGCACGATCCCATACCCACACCCCTACCCATAGCCCCGCCTCACTGCACAGCACGATCCCATAGCCCCGCCTCACAGCACAGCACGATCCCATACCCACACCCCTCCCCATAACCCCGCCTCACTGCACAGCACGATCCCATAGCCCTGCCTCACTGCACAGCACGATCCCATACCCACACCCCTCCCCATAACCCCGCCTCACTGCACAGCACGATCGCATACCCACACCCCTCCCCATAACCCCGCCTCACTGTACAGCACGATCCCATAACCCACACCCCTCCCCATAACCCCGCCTCACTGCACAGCACGATCCCATAACCCACACCCCTACCCATAACCCCGCCTCACTGCACAGCACGATCCCATAACCCACACCCCTACCCATAACCCCGCCTCACTGCACAGCACGATCCCATACCCACACCCCTCCCCATAACCCCGCCTCACTGCACAGCACGATCCCATACCCACACCCCCCATAACCCCGCCTCACTGCACAGCACGATCCCATAACCCCGCCTCACTGCACAGCACGATCCCATAACCCCGCCTCACTGCACAGCACGATCCCATACCCACACCCCTCCCCATAACCCCGCCTCACTGCACAGCACGATCCCATACCCACACCCCTACCCATAACCCCGCCTCACTGCACAGCACGATCCCATAGCCCCGCCTCACTGCACAGCACGATCCCATACCCACACCCCTCCCCATAACCCCGCCTCACTGCACAGCACGATCCCATACCCACACCCCTACCCATAACCCCGCCTCACTGCACAGCACGATCCCATAGCCCCGCCTCACTGCACAGCACGATCCCATACCCACACCCCCTACCCATAACCCCGCCTCACTGCACAGCACGATCCCATACCCACACCCCCCATAACCCCGCCTCACTGCACAGCACGATCCCATAGCCCCGCCTCACTGCACAGCACGATCCCATACCCACACCCCTACCCATAACCCCGCCTCACTGCACAGCACGATCCCATAACCCCGCCTCACTGCACAGCACGATCCCATACCCACACCCCTCCCCATAACCCCGCCTCACTGCACAGCACGATCCCATAGCCCCGCCTCACTGCACAGCACGATCCCATAGCCCCGCCTCACTGCACAGCACGATCCCATAGCCCCGCCTCACTGCACAGCACGATCCCATAACCCCGCCTCACTGCACAGCACGATCCCATAGCCCCGCCTCACTGCACAGCACGATCCCATACCCACACCCCTCCCCATAACCCCGCCTCACTGCACAGCACGATCCCATAACCCCGCCTCACTGCACAGCACGATCCCATACCCACACCCCTACCCATAACCCCGCCTCACTGCACAGCACGATCCCATACCCACACCCCTCCCCATAGCCCCGCCTCACTGCACAGCACGATCCCATACCCACACCCCTCCCCATAACCCCGTCTCACTGCACAGCACGATCCCATAACCCCGCCTCACTGCACAGCACGATCCCATACCCACACCCCTACCCATAACCCCGTCTCACTGCACAGCACGATCCCATAACCCCGTCTCACTGCAGAGCACGATCCCATAGCCCCGCCTCACTGCACAGCACGATCCCATAGCCCACACCCCTCCCTATAACCCCGCCTCACTGCACAGCACGATCCCATACCCACACCCCTACCCATAACCCCGCCTCACTGCACAGCACGATCCCATAGCCCTGCCTCACTGCACAGCACGATCCCATACCCACACCCCTCCCCATAACCCCGCCTCACTGCGCAGCACGATCCCATAACCCCGCCTCACTGCACAGCACGATCCCATACCCACACCCCCCCATAACCCCGCCTCACTGCACAGCACGATCCCATAACCCCCGCCTCACTGCACAGCACGATCCCATACCCACACCCCTCCCCATAACCCCGCCTCACTGCACAGCACGATCCCATAGCCCCGCCTCACTGCACAGCACGATCCCATACCCACACCCCTCCCCATAACCCCGCCTCACTGCACAGCACGATCCCATAACCCCGCCTCACTGCACAGCACGATCCCATACCCACACCCCTCCCCATAACCCCGCCTCACTGCACAGCACGATCCCATAGCCCCGCCTCACTGCACAGCACGATCCCATACCCACACCCCTCCCCATAACCCCGCCTCACTGCACAGCACGATCCCATACCCACACCCCTCCCCATAACCCCCGCCTCACTGCACAGCACGATCCCATACCCACACCCCTCCCCATAACCCCGCCTCACTGCACAGCACGATCCCATACCCACACCCCTCCCCATAACCCCGCCTCACTGCACAGCACGATCCCATAGCCCCGCCTCACTGCACAGCACGATCCCATACCCACACCCCTCCCCATAACCTCGCCTCACTGCACAGCACGATCCCATACCCACACCCCCCATAACCCCCGCCTCACTGCACAGCACGATCCCATACCCACACCCCTCCCCATAACCCCGCCTCACTGCACAGCACGATCCCATAACCCCCGCCTCACTGCACAGCACGATCCCATACCCACACCCCTCCCCATAACCCCGCCTCACTGCACAGCACGATCCCATAACCCCGCCTCACTGCACAGCACGATCCCATAACCCCGTCTCACTGCACAGCACGATCCCATACCCACACCCCTCCCCATAACCCCCGCCTCACTGCACAGCACGATCCCATACCCACACCCCTCCCCATAACCCCGCCTCACTGCACAGCACGATCCCATAGCCCCGCCTCACTGCACAGCACGATCCCATACCCACACCCCCTCCCCATAACCCCGCCTCACTGCACAGCACGATCCCATACCCACACCCCTCCCTATAACCCCGCCTCACTGCACAGCATGATCCCATACCCGCACCCCCCATAACCCACCAACCGTTGGGGATGGGTGGAGATGGGGGCACAGGGGGGTGGGAGGGAGGGGGCGCTAGGTGGGGGGCGAAGGGCGCGACCGCTGCCGTCACTTACGGCCGGATACTGAGGAGATCGCGAAAAC
>JANJGN010004579.1:15000-20000 GCA_026770705.1 Isurus oxyrinchus | reverse complement strand
TCCCGAGCAGCTGAAAAGTCTTAAGCGCGGAATGGGGAAATCATTAACCTGTCAGCAAGCCGGCAGGGAAAGGGTGAAACGGCTTAAAATATCGAGGCGGCAAGGAAAAAATGGCAACCGGGGGCGGGGCGGATTCACAGTCACCACGTGAGAGGGGCGGTGCCTGGAGGCCGGGCAGGCGGTTGGCCGAAGGCCCGATACTCCGGGTGCTGTCAGCATTTCGCTTGCCGAGCTGCTCAAAAGTCGAGGTGCAGAACGGCGAAATCATTAACCGGCAAGCGGATGCATGGCAGCGGGCAGGGAAGGGTCAAAACGGCCTGAAATACCGGAGCGGCGGGCCAAGATGGCTGCCGGGGGGCGTATTCAGCGGTCGCACGTGACGGGGCGGTGCCTGGAGGCCGAGCCGCGCAAGCGCGATTTAAAGCGAGCAAAGTCCGAGCAGGAGCGATATCGTTGGCCATTCAGCCGGTTCGAGCCTGGTGGCCGAGGCGGGGAGGGTGGAACCGGGGAAAGGCTGGGTGTTCGGTGTCCGCCCGGGTGGTCCGGAGTTTTATTCGGGTTAGGGTTAGCGGTTAGGCTTAGGGCTGGGGTTAGGGTTGGGGCGTTAGGGTTAGGGGAAGTGTCAGGGGTAGGGGTAGGGTTAGAGTTAGGGGCTTGGCTTGGTGTTCGTGTCGGGGAAGGGGACAAGGCTAGTTTATTGTTGGCTCGGGGTTCGGGTTAGGGTTAGCGGTTAGGCTTAGGGCTGGGGTTAGGTTTGCGGCCAATGGTTTACCGGTTAGCAGGCAGGGTAGCCGGCCATTATTCAGGGCTTTCGGCATGGTAGTAAAGGTGCGCTGAGCTGCAGAACACAGCCGCTGGTCCACGGGATATGTACGGCACAGGGGAACCTGTGAACCAGTTAGCAGACAAGGCAGCCGACCGGTAATTATAGCCTCCCGCCGGGTAATAGAGGCGCAGTCAGCTGCAGAACACACCAGCAGGTCCAAGGACTAAGTACAGAATGAGGACACGGGCAGCCGGTCAGCAGGCAGGGCTGCCGGCCGGTAATTACAGCCTCCCGCCCGGTCATAGGGGTGCAGTTAGCTGCAGAACACACCAGCAGGTCCAAGGACTAAGTACAGAATGAGGACACGGGCAGCCGGTCAGCAGGCAGGGATGCCGGCCTGCCATAGGGGTGCAGTTAGCTGCAGAACACACCAGCAGGTCCAAGGACTAAGGACAGAATGGGGACACGGGCAGCCAGTTAGCAGGCAGGGCTGCCGGCCGGTAATTACAGCCTCCCGCCCGGTCATAGGGGTGCAGTTAGCTGCAGAACACACCAGCAGGTCCAAGGACTAAGGACAGAATGGGGACACGGGCAGCTGGTTAGCAGGCAGGGCTGCCGGCCGGTAATTACAGCCTCCCGCCCGGTCATAGGGGTGCAGTTAGCTGCAGAACACACCAGCAGGTCCACGGACTAAGTACCGAATGGGGACACGGGCAGTCGGTTAGCAGGCAGGGCTGCCGGCCGGTAATTACAGCCTCCCGCCCGGTCATCGGGGTTCAGTTAGCTGCAGAACACACCAGCAGGTCCAGGGACTCAGCACGGAATGGGGACATGGGCAGCCGGTTAGCAGGCTGGGCTGCCGGCCGGTATTTACAGCCTCCCGCCCGGTCATAGGGGTGCAGTTAGCTGCAGAACACACCAGCAGGTCCAGGGACTCAGCACGGAATGGGGACATGGGCAGCCGGTTAGCAGGCTGGGCTGCCGGCCGGTATTTACAGCCTCCCGCCCGGCCATAGGGGTGCAGTTAGCTGCAGAACACACCAGCATGTCCAAGGACTAAGTACAGAATGAGGACACGGGCAGCCGGTCAGCAGGCAGGGCTGCCGGCCGGTAATTACAGCCTCCCGCCCGGTCATAGGGGTGCAGTTAGCTGCAGAACACACCAGCAGGTCCAGGGACTCAGTACGGAATGGGGACACGGGCAGCCGGTTAGCAGGCTGGGCTGCCGGCCGGTATTTACAGCCTCCCGCCCGGTCATAGGGGTGCAGTTAGCTGCAGAACACACCAGCAGGTCCACGGACTAAGTACCGAATGGGGACACGGGCAGCCGGTTAGCAGGCTGGGCTGCCGGCCGGTATTTATAGCCTCCCGCCCGGTCATAGGTGTGCAGTTAACTGCAGAACACACCAGCAGGTCCAGGGACTCAGTACCAAACGGGGAATCGGTTAAGCGGTTACCTGGCAGGGCAGCCGACCAGTAATCATAGCCTCCCGCCCGGTCGTAGGGGTGCAGTTAGCTGCAGAACACACCAGCAGGTCCAGGGAATGTGTGCAGGACGGGGAAATGCTTAACGGGTTAGCAGGCCGGGCAGCCGGCCGGTAGTTGGAGCCGCCCGCCCGGTCGTACGGGAGCCGTCATCAGCCGGCATCCCGAGCAGCTGAAAAGTCTAAGCGCAGAATGGGGACATGGTGAACCAGTCAGCCAGCGGGCAGGGAAGGGTCGAAACGGCCTAAAATACCGGGCCGGCGGGCCAAGATGGCTGCCGGGGGGCGTATTCAGGGCCCCCACGTGAGGGGCCGGGGCTGGGGGCCGAGCCGGGCAAGCGCGGTTGAGAAACAGCCGAGTCCGAGCAGGGGGAAATCATTAACCGGTGATCCGGTTCGACCCCCCCCCCGGTGGCCGAGGCGGGGAGGGTCGACCCGGGGAAAGGTTGGGTGTTCGGTGTCCCTCAGGGCGGTCCCGAGCGCGTCCTAAAATAATCCGGGCTCCTGGGCCCTTTTTTGAAAAAGAACCGGTCGGGGAGCGGGTGCAATCCGGAAGGCCTGGCGGGGCTTCGGTGCCTCTTCCTCGGCATGACTACCGGAGGGTCGTCGGCCTGAATGACGGTTGCATTTGCTGGCTGTGGAGGTTGGCGGGCTATCTGCAGAATAGGAGGAGGTGGCAAATCGAGAATGGGTCGACTTCGCCAAGTGCCTTCTCGAGCCTCCAGGTCTGCAGGGACCGACCCAGGCTGCCGCCAAACCGACCGGGAGGCCCCGCCGTCGGCCATTTTTGGTCATTTTCGGCATTTTTCGCCTCTTTCGGCCGGTCAAGAAAAGCGGCGGCCTGACACCCGGGCGTGCACGGGGAAGGCTCCCCCTCGCCGGGAGGACCGGAGTTTGCCCCGGAAACCTCCGGAAGCCGGCCGGGAAGGCGGCTTCGGCCCGATGCACCTCCGGCTGCGTCCGAAGGCCGGGGGAAGTGGCCCCTGGGCCCGTGTGAGGGAAATCCGTGCCAAGACGGAAGTCCATGAGGTCGGATCCGAAGCTTCTGCCGGGCCCCCGGTGGAGGCATTCCCGCTAGGCGGGGCGAATCGGCCCGGCCACGGGGCGGGTTGCAATTGTTGGAGGGGGGCTGCCGGAGCTAGATAATGATTTCCCCTCGGTTCTCCCGATGGGGAAACGGCGAAAGGAGGTGTCGCGGGCTTTCGAGGCCTCCTCGGCGGCTGGACTACCGACCGACATCTCGGCTGCATTTGCTGGCTGGGGGGGTTGGCGGGGTATCTGCAGAATGGTAGGAGGTGGCAAGTCGAGAATCGGTCGACAGCTCCGAGTGCCGTCTCGAGCCTCCAGGTCCGCAGGGACCGATCCAGGCTGCCGCCTAACCGACCAGGAGGCCCCGCCGTCGGCCATTTTTGTCCATTTTCGGCATTTTTTACCGTCTTTCGGTCGGTCACGGAAAGCGGCGACCGGAAGCCCGGGCGTGCCCGGGGACGGCTCCCACTGGCCCCGGGGACCGGATTTGCCCCGGTCGGAGCCCCGGAAACGCACCCGAAGCCGGCCGGAGAAGGCGGCTAAGGGCAATGCACCTCGGATTGAATTTGCGCACCGGGGAAAGTGGCCTCGGGGCCCGCGAGGTGTGACGGTGTGCCTTCGGTAAGCTTCTGGAGAAATGGGTAACCAATGCACCTCGGACTGAATGTGCAGGACGTGCAACGGGGCCTCCGGGTCCGCGAGATATCGCAGGTTGGCCTCGGTAAGCCTCTGGAGAAATGGCTAACCAATGGGACAGTGGCCCTGAGAAATCATTAACCATTTGGACTTCGTCTCTGGCAGAGAGGCAAGTGTGGTGCAGAAATCATTAACCATTTGGACTTAGTCTCTGGCAGCGAGGCAAGTGTGGTGCAGAAATCATTAACCATTTGGACTTAGTCTCTGGCAGCGAGGCAAGTGTGGCGGAGAAATCATTAACCATTTGGACTTAGTCTCTGGCAGCGAGGCAAGTGTGGCGCAGAAATCATTAACCGTTTGGACTTCGTCTCTGGCAGAGAGGCAAGTGTGGTGCAGAAATCATTAACCATTTGGACTTCGTCTCTGGCACAGAGGCAAGTGCAGTGGAGAAATCATTAACCATTTGGACTTAGTCTCTGGCAGCGAGGCAAGTGTGGCGGAGAAATCATTAACCGTTTGGACTTCGTCTCTGGCAGAGAGGCAAGTGTGGTGCAGAAATCATTAACCGTTTGGACTTAGTCTCTGGCAGCGAGGCAAGTGTGGCGGAGAAATCATTAACCGTTTGGACTTAGTCTCTGGCAGAGAGGCAAGTGTGGTGCAGAAATCATTAACCATTTGGACTTAGTCTCTGGCAGCGAGGCAAGTGTGGTGCAGAAATCATTAACCATTTGGACTTAGTCTCTGGCAGCGAGGCAAGTGTGGCGCAGAAATCATTAACCGTTTGGACTTCGTCTCTGGCAGAGAGGCAAGTGTGGTGCAGAAATCATTAACCATTTGGACTTCGTCTCTGGCACAGAGGCAAGTGCAGTGGAGAAATCATTAACCATTTGGACTTAGTTTCTGGCAGCGAGGCAAGTGTGGCGGAGAAATCATTAACCGTTTGGACTTCGTCTCTGGCAGCGAGGCAAGTGTGGTGCAGAAATCATTAACCATTTGGACTTAGTCTCTGGCAGCGAGGCAAGTGTGGCGGAGAAATCATTAACCGTTTGGACTTCGTCTCTGGCAGAGAGGCAAGTGTGGTGCAG
>JANJGN010004579.1:0-2500 GCA_026770705.1 Isurus oxyrinchus | reverse complement strand
GGGTGCAGTAAACTGCAGAAGACGCCAGCAGGTCCAGGGAATGTGTCCAGGACGTGGAAATGGTGAACCGGTCAGCAGGAAGGTCAGCCGGCCGGTAGTACGGGTGCAGTCATCAGCCGGCATCCCGAGCAGCTGAAAAGTCTTAAGCGCGGAATGGGGAAATCATTAACCTGTCAGCAAGCCGGCAGGGAAAGGGTGAAACGGCTTAAAATATCGAGGCGGCAAGGAAAAAATGGCAACCGGGGGCGGGGCGGATTCACAGTCACCACGTGAGAGGGGCGGTGCCTGGAGGCCGGGCAGGCGGTTGGCCGAAGGCCCGATACTCCGGGTGCTGTCAGCATTTCGCTTGCCGAGCTGCTCAAAAGTCGAGGTGCAGAACGGCGAAATCATTAACCGGCAAGCGGATGCATGGCAGCGGGCAGGGAAGGGTCAAAACGGCCTGAAATACCGGAGCGGCGGGCCAAGATGGCTGCCGGGGGGCGTATTCAGCGGTCGCACGTGACGGGGCGGTGCCTGGAGGCCGAGCCGCGCAAGCGCGATTTAAAGCGAGCAAAGTCCGAGCAGGAGCGATATCGTTGGCCATTCAGCCGGTTCGAGCCTGGTGGCCGAGGCGGGGAGGGTGGAACCGGGGAAAGGCTGGGTGTTCGGTGTCCGCCCGGGTGGTCCGGAGTTTTATTCGGGTTAGGGTTAGCGGTTAGGCTTAGGGCTGGGGTTAGGGTTGGGGCGTTAGGGTTAGGGGAAGTGTCAGGGGTAGGGGTAGGGTTAGAGTTAGGGGCTTGGCTTGGTGTTCGTGTCGGGGAAGGGGACAAGGCTAGTTTATTGTTGGCTCGGGGTTCGGGTTAGGGTTAGCGGTTAGGCTTAGGGCTGGGGTTAGGTTTGCGGCCAATGGTTTACCGGTTAGCAGGCAGGGTAGCCGGCCATTATTCAGGGCTTTCGGCATGGTAGTAAAGGTGCGCTGAGCTGCAGAACACAGCCGCTGGTCCACGGGATATGTACGGCACAGGGGAACCTGTGAACCAGTTAGCAGACAAGGCAGCCGACCGGTAATTATAGCCTCCCGCCGGGTAATAGAGGCGCAGTCAGCTGCAGAACACACCAGCAGGTCCAAGGACTAAGTACAGAATGAGGACACGGGCAGCCGGTCAGCAGGCAGGGCTGCCGGCCGGTAATTACAGCCTCCCGCCCGGTCATAGGGGTGCAGTTAGCTGCAGAACACACCAGCAGGTCCAAGGACTAAGTACAGAATGAGGACACGGGCAGCCGGTCAGCAGGCAGGGATGCCGGCCTGCCATAGGGGTGCAGTTAGCTGCAGAACACACCAGCAGGTCCAAGGACTAAGGACAGAATGGGGACACGGGCAGCCAGTTAGCAGGCAGGGCTGCCGGCCGGTAATTACAGCCTCCCGCCCGGTCATAGGGGTGCAGTTAGCTGCAGAACACACCAGCAGGTCCAAGGACTAAGGACAGAATGGGGACACGGGCAGCTGGTTAGCAGGCAGGGCTGCCGGCCGGTAATTACAGCCTCCCGCCCCGTCATAGGGGTGCAGTTAGCTGCAGAACACACCAGCAGGTCCACGGACTAAGTACCGAATGGGGGACACGGGCAGTCGGTTAGCAGGCAGGGCTGCCGGCCGGTAATTACAGCCTCCCGCCCGGTCATCGGGGTTCAGTTAGCTGCAGAACACACCAGCAGGTCCAGGGACTCAGCACGGAATGGGGACATGGGCAGCCGGTTAGCAGGCTGGGCTGCCGGCCGGTATTTACAGCCTCCCGCCCGGTCATAGGGGTGCAGTTAGCTGCAGAACACACCAGCAGGTCCAGGGACTCAGCACGGAATGGGGACATGGGCAGCCGGTTAGCAGGCTGGGCTGCCGGCCGGTATTTACAGCCTCCCGCCCGGCCATAGGGGTGCAGTTAGCTGCAGAACACACCAGCATGTCCAAGGACTAAGTACAGAATGAGGACACGGGCAGCCGGTCAGCAGGCAGGGCTGCCGGCCGGTAATTACAGCCTCCCGCCCGGTCATAGGGGTGCAGTTAGCTGCAGAACACACCAGCAGGTCCAGGGACTCAGTACGGAATGGGGACACGGGCAGCCGGTTAGCAGGCTGGGCTGCCGGCCGGTATTTACAGCCTCCCGCCCCGGTCATAGGGGTGCAGTAGCTGCAGAACACACCAGCAGGTCCACGGACTAAGTACCGAATGGGGACACGGGCAGCCGGTTAGCAGGCTGGGCTGCCGGCCGGTATTTATAGCCTCCCGCCCGGTCATAGGTGTGCAGTTAACTGCAGAACACACCAGCAGGTCCAGGGACTCAGTACCAAACGGGGAATCGGTTAAGCGGTTACCTGGCAGGGCAGCCGACCAGTAATCATAGCCTCCCGCCCGGTCGTAGGGGTGCAGTTTAGCTGCAGAACACACCAGCAGGTCCAGGGAATGTGTGCAGGACGGGGAAATGCTTAACGGGTTAGCAGGCCGGGCAGCCGGCCGGTAGTTGGAGCG
>JANJGN010004578.1:22500-31937 GCA_026770705.1 Isurus oxyrinchus | reverse complement strand
TGAACAGTCCGCTTCCAACTCCGAGAGGGGCCCAGTGGGCGTGTGGAGCGGTTCAGTTCACCCCCGCCACTCCCACACACACACCCCACCACCCCCCCCCTCCCCCCCCCACCCCCCCCACACACATGTCACCCACCTCAAACTCCTGAACGAGGGCAGGTCGAGCGTCAGAAGTGGCCGGGTACAGGTGGCAGCTGTGCCCTCTCTGGCTGGTGAGCTGTGCCTGAGCGTGTGCCGTTGTGTATGTGGGGGGTGGGGTGGGGGAGGTGTGGGTGGTGGTGTTGTGTTGGAGGTGGGGGGTGGGGGGGTTGTGTCGGAGGGGTGGGGGGTGGGGGGGGTTGCTCTGGTGCAGCTGTTTCCTGCCCCTGTGGCCAGTCAGCAGCACCTGTCACCCATTTTTTCAGAAGCCTGGCGTTGGCTCCCAGCCACCAGAGTGTGGGCGAGGGGAGGTGGAGGGAGGGATGAGGGGAGGTAGGCAGGGCCCATGGCGCAGTCAGTCAGTCAGTCAGTCAGTCAGTCAGTCAGTCAGTCAGACAGTCAGTCAGTCAGTCAGTCAGACAGTCAGTCAGTCAGTCAGTCAGTCAGTCAGTCAGACAGTCAGTCAGTCAGTCAGTCAGTCAGACAGTCAGTCAGTCAGTCAGTCAGTCAGTCAGTCAGTCAGTCAGTCAGACAGTCAGTCAGTCAGTCAGTCAGACAGTCAGACAGTCAGTCAGTCAGTCAGTCAGTCAGACAGTCAGACAGTCAGTCAGTCAGTCAGTCAGTCAGTCAGTCAGACAGTCAGACAGTCAGTCAGACACTCAGTCAGTCAGTCAGTCAGTCAGTCAGTCAGACAGTCAGTCAGTCAGTCAGTCAGTCAGACAGTCAGACAGTCAGTCAGTCAGTCCACGAGCTGGATGGGCTCAGCCTTCGCTCTGGATCAGTTCCTTCACAGAGTTGGTCGGAGCTTTGTTTTCCACACCTCCCGCCCTCCCCATTGCAACTTTTATCTCCTCCTCCACACTCACACTCTCTCTCTCTCTCTCTCTCTCCCTGGTCCTTCCTCTCCCCTCTCTCTCTTTTCCCACTCTTCCCACTCTCTCTCTCTCTCTCTCTGGTTCCTTCCCCTCTCTCCCTCTTCTCTCTCTCTTTCCCCACTCTTTACCTCCTCTTTCCCCCTTCTCTCTCTCTCTTTCCCCACGCTTTAGCCCCTCTCTCCCCTTCTCTCTCTCTTTACCCTCTCTTTGCCCCCTCTCTCCCCCTGCTCTCTCCCTCTTTCCCCTCTCTTTACCCTCTCTCTCCCCTTCCCTCTCTCTCTCTTTCCCCACTCTTTACCCCCTTTCTCCCCTTCTCTCTCCCTCTTTCCCCTCTCTTTACCCCCTCTCTCTCTCTTTCCTCAGTCTCCCCCCCCACTCTTCCCCTGCTCTCTCTCTCCTCGCTCTGCTCCTCCCTCTCTTGCTAATTCCCACCTCCTCTGATTCCCCCCTCTCTGCCTCCCTCTCTCTCCCTATCTTTTGTCACTCCTTCCCTCCCCTCTCTCTCTGTGGTTCCCTCCTCTGTCCCCCTCCCCTCTCTCTGTCATTTTCCCCACCCCTCCCCTCCCATCTCTCGATCTGGTTCTGTCCTCTCTTTCCTCACCCTGCCTCTCAACTAACCACCTCTCATCCTCTCTGCCACGCTCTCTCTCTCTCTCCCCACCCCAGTACCTCCCTCTCTCCTCCTCCTCTCTCCTTCCGTAGTCTTCCCACACACGCTCTCTCTGGTTCCGTCCCCTCTCTCCCCCTGCTCTCCCTCTCTCTTTCCCCACTCTCCCTCCCTTTTTACCCTCTCTCTCTTCTTCCCAATCTCTCTCGCTATTTCTCCTGTTAACCTCTCTCTCTCCCTCTCTCCCCATCACCATCTCTCTCTACTTCCCACTGTCTCTCTTTTTGTCCTGTCACCCTTTCTGTTTGTCCCTTTCTCTCCCTCTTGTTACCCTCTCTCTCTCTCTCTCTCACAATCTCTCTCTCTTCACCCATCTCTCTTTTTCCCTGTCACCCTCTCTCTATTCGTCCCACTCTCTCTCTCACAACGTTACTCTTTCTTTATCCCTGTCTCTCTCTTTTTCTCTGTCACCCTCTCTCTTCGCCTCTCTTTCTCGCTCCCTTCTTGTTACCTCCTCTCTCTCAATCTCTCTCTCTCTCTCAATCTCTTTCTCTTTTCCCTCTCTCTCTTCTCCCCCCGTCCTCTCTCTCTCCCTCTCTCTCTCTCTCCAGCCTCTAGGTGAACACTCCTTCATGTACGCAGGTAACAAAGAGTTTCAGCAAAATATTTGGCCTCACAGGGATTCGCGGACAATCTCTACCTCATCCAATGGACAAGAGCGTTCCACCACAGGAAAGAGATTGGAAGTGGGATGACTTTGCCACTGGGGGCTTGCAGTCGGATTGGACTGCGCTCTGGTGCAAGCACCTCGACTTTCCCAACCAGCTGGGATTCAGTAGCTCCCCCACCCACCTCCCACCACCCCCACCCCCCACCGCAGAGCAAGTAAACCCGAGGATGAACAGGAAAGGAAGGCCTGCATTTCTCTAGCGCCTTTCACCCCCCCTCAGGACATCCCAAAGCGCTTCCCAGCCAATGACTTACTTTCTTCTGAAGCATGCTCGCTGTTGTAATGCAGGAAATGCGGTGGTCAATTGGCGCACAGCAAGATCCCACACACAGCAATGTGACAGTGACCCAGGTCATCAGGACAACAGCTGGGCGATAAATATTGGCCCAAAGACACTGGGGAAAACTCCCCTCTCCCTGCTTTCCTTCCAGCAGTGGCCGTGGGATCTTGTACATCCACCCGAGGGGACAGACAGGGTCTTCAGTTTAATGTCTCATCCTGATAGATGGCACATCCGACAGTGCGGCACTCCCTCAGTACTGACCCTCCGACAGTGCCTGAATGGGCACCAGTGAAGCAGGTCACGAACTCAGCCGCCTGTACTGTGGTTGGATTTGAACTCCTGACCTGCTGAGCTACCAGAATGACAACACCACTATCTCTCAGTGATCTTAAAGCCCCACCTGGTTTATTTTCTACCCACAAAGCTCTGATGGGGCATGGTGCCACACAGACCCAGATAGCCCATGTCCAATCCCCAGCCTGTATTTAATCAGCTGACCTCAGCAGAGGCAGCATTTGTAGAATCATAGACCAATACAGCATAGAAAGAGCCCATTCGATCCATCATACCTATGCTGGCTCTTCGAAGAAGCTAACCAACTCGTCCCACTCTCCCCTTGCTCCCCAATATCTCTGCAAGTTTTTCCCCTTCGAGTATTTATCCGATTCCCCCCCTTTTGAAAGTTCCTATTGAATCTGCTTCCACCGCCCTTTCAGGCAGCGCCTTCCAGATCACAACAACTCGCTGTGTAAATAAAAACAAATTCTCCTCATCTCCCCCTCTGGTTCCCTTCCCGATTCTCTTCAATCTGTGTCCCCTCTGGTTACCGACCCTCCTGCCCAGTGGAAACAGTTTCTCCTCATTTACTCTGTCCAAACCCCCTTCCTGATTCCGAACGCCTCGATTCAATCTCCCCCTTAACCTTCTCTGCTCTCTCGCTCACTCTCTGTTGATACAAGGGGCAGGAAACACAGTAACATGAATAGAACTATGATAGGTTGCAGATCTCAGTTTTAAAAGCCCTCGATTAGATTCCAGTCTGTAACTCACTCCCAGGTATCTGTTATTCTATATATAAACCCCCCTGAACCCCTCGATTAGATTCCAGTCTGTAACTCACTCCCAGGTATCTGTTATTCTATATATAAACCCCCCCAAACCCCTCGATTAGATTCCAGTCTGTAACTCACTCCCAGGTATCTGTTATTCTATATATAAACCCCCCAAACCCCTCGATTAGATTCCAGTCTGTAACTCACTCCCGGGGTATCTGTTATTCTATATATAAACCCCCCACAAACCCCTCGATTAGATTCCAGTCTGTAACTCACTCCCGGGTATCTGTTATTCTATATATAAACCACCCCGAACCCCTCGATTAGATTCCAGTCTGTAACTCACTCCCGGGTATCTGTTATTCTGTATATAAACCCCCCACAAACCCCTCGATTAGATTCCAGTCTGTAACTCACTCCCGGGTATCTGTTATTCTATATATAAACCCCCTGAACCCCTCGATTAGATTCCAGTCTGTAACTCACTCCCGGGTATCTGTTATTCTGTATATAAACCCCCCACAAACCCCTCGATTAGATTCCAGTCTGTAACTCACTCCCGGGTATCTGTTATTCTGTATATAAACCCCCCACAAAACCCCTCGATTAGATTCCAGTCTGTAACTCACTCCCGGGTATCTGTTATTCTGTATGTGAACCCTCCAAACCCCTCGATTAGGTGTCTGTAACTCCTCTCCACCTGATGACAGCAGACTAAAGCTGAGGTTATGCTCTGCATAACACATGACACCAACGCAGCCAGGTGAGAGAATCAATATGCGGTGAAACACTTACATCTGTGTGTCTTTTGATGATGCCATCTCCTAAAATGAATGAAACAAAAATAAATTAATCCTTTCCATTCTCATTCCCTGGCCCTCTCAGTCTGTTAAGGGGAAAGTATTAAATTGTGCCATGTTGTTGCTGCTGCACAGGCCAGTGGAGAAATCTCACTCAGGACCACTCTCGCACCGGGGGTAAGGTCTCCCCTGATGCGCTACTCCCCGTGCACTGTCAGACTAGATTACCAGCCCCACAGAAAGAGAGAGAGAGCCACAGTGGCAGGAGAGCTGAGAGGGAGAAAGGGCTGGGGTGAGGGAGGGGGCAGGGTGAGAAAGTGGGAGAGAGAGAAGGGGAGAGGCTGAGGAAGGGAGGTAGATAGATACACAGGTAGGCAGAGATAAAGAGAGGGAGGGAAAGATTAGAGAGATAGGTAGATAGAGAAAGAAAGGTAGACTGATAGGTGGAGAAATATAGATTGGGATAGAGAGAGAGAGAGAGATAGTTAGGGAGTTAGATAGATAAACAGACAGAGAGGTAGACAGACAGACAGAGAGAGATAAATAGATAGACAGATAGCTAGATAAACAGACAGATAGATAGATAGTGTGATAGATAGACAGACAGTTAGATAGATAGATAGAGAGTTAGAGAGTTCGTTAGACACACAGACAGATAGAGAAAGACAGACAGTGAGTTAGATAGATAGATAGATAGATAGATAGATAGATAGGTAATTGGTTTATTGAACAGACACCATGGCAGCAGGTTCCAACAATGCAAATTAAACAAAACATCAGAATTGGTGACATAGTTATAGACAATCATTAAAATTAAAGTATAGTGTAAAATAATAAAAAGATTGCACAATTGTGATCATTTCAGTACATGAATAATTACAATATGCTGCAAATTGCAGGTCTCCTTAATTTACAGAATGAGAATGAAAGTTAGACAGCATTCTGCATTTTATATTCAACTCTGTGGACCGTATTTTATCAGATGGAGTTTATTAAATCCTCAATCGTTCATGTATTATGAGATTTATAAAGTAGAGGCTGCCTTGTAGGGAGAGAGTGAGGTGACAGAGCGAGGCGAGAGAGGAAGAGATGGAGAAAGAGATGGAGAAAGAGAGTGAAAATGAGAGAGGGGGGAGAGGGATGGGGAGAGAGAAAGAGAGAGAAAAGTTGAGAGAGAGGTGAGAGAGAAGGAGATAAATTGGGAGAGAAAAGGTGAAAAAGACAGAGTGGGAAGTAGAGAGAGAGAGGGAGAGAGAGAGAGACGGGGAGAGAGAAAGGGAACGATGTGGGGAGAGAGAGAGAGAGGGAGAGAGAGATGGGGATAGAAGGTGTGAGAGAGCGCAGGAGAGAGAGATGGGGAGACAGACAGATGGGAAGAGGGAGATGGGAAAGAAGGTGAGAGGGAGAGAGAGAGAGAGAGAAGTTGAGAGAAAAAGGGAAAGTGAGAGAAGGGAGATGAGAGAGAAATTTGAGAGAGGGATAGGGAGAGAATGTGAGATAAAAGGCAATACGTGAAGAGGGAAGGTGATAGAGCAAGAAGGTGAGAGAGAAAGAGAGAAGGTGAGAGAGATGGGGAGAGAGGGAGATGGAGAGACAGGGAGATGGAGAGAGGCAGATGGAGAGAGAGAGGGAGATGGAGAGACAGGGAGATGGAGAGAGAGAGGCAGATGGGGAGATGGGGAGAGAGGGAGATGGAGAGAGAGGGAGATGGGGAGAGAGGGAGATGGAGAGAGAGGGAGATGGAGAGAGAGGGAGATGGAGAGAGAGGGAGATGGGGAGAGAGGGAGATGGGGAGAGAGGGAGATGGAGAGAGAGGGAGATGGGGAGAGAGGGAGATGGAGAGACAGGGAGATGGGGAGAGGGGGAGATGGAGAGAGAGGGAGATGGGGAGAGAGGGAGATGGGGAGTGAGGGAGATGGGGAGAGAGGGAGATGGGGAGAGAGGGAGATGGAGAGACAGGGAGATGGGGAGAGAGGGAGATGGAGAGACAGGGAGATGGGGAGAGAGGGAGATGGAGAGACAGGGAGATGGGGAGAGAGGGAGATGGGGAGAGAGGGAGATGGGGAGAGAGGGAGATGGAGAGAGAGGGAGATGGGGAGAGGGGAGATGGGGAGAGAGGGAGATGGGGAGAGAGGGAGATGGAGAGAGAGGGAGATGGGGAGAGAGGGAGATGGAGAGAGAGGGAGATGGAGAGAGAGGGAGATGGAGAGAGAGGGAGATGGGGAGAGAGGGAGATGGGAGAGAGAGAGGGAGATGGGGGAGAGAGGGAGATGGAGAGAGAGGGAGATGGGGAGAGAGGGAGATGGAGAGAGAGGGAGATGGGGAGAGAGGGAGATGGGGAGAGAGGGAGATGGAGAGAGAGGGAGATGGAGAGAGAGGGAGATGGAGAGAGAGGGAGATGGAGAGAGAGGGAGATGGAGAGAGAGGAGATGGGGAGAGAGGGAGATGGAGAGAGAGGAGATGGAGAGAGAGGGAGATGGGGAGAGAAAGTGAGACAGAGAGAAGGTGAGAGGAAAACTAAGTGAGAGAGAAAGGTGATAGGGGAGACATAGCGAGAAAGATGATGGTGAGAGGGAGATGGGGAGAGAAGTTGAGAGAAGGAAAGAAGGTGAAAGAGGGAGAGAAGGTGAGGGAGAGAGAAGTGGAGGGGGTAAGAATAGCAAGGGAGAGAGAGGTGGACACACACAGAGGGTGAGATGTGGGAGGAAAGAGATAGAGAAGTTAGGAGAGACAGAAGGGAAGAGGGTTGGGGAGAGAGGAAGGAAGGGGAGGGGGGGTGAGTGAGAGAGACAGAGGACGCTTTCTAGAGCGAGTGAAGATGTTAAGGATGAGTGAGGGTGATATTTGGGATGTATTGTGACCATTTGTTGAGCGATTGACTGTTAATGTGCACATGTAGCGTACACAGAAACTGGGGGCAGTGTTTCAGTACCAGCTGACACCCCTACCCACTCTCTCTGCCCCACACGAGGGAGTGTGGAGTGTCAGCCTCTGTGGTTTCCCCCACCTGGCCGCTTTGGGGAGTAGGGGGGGGAGGGAGCAGGCGCCCAGCCTGGCTGCTGATGTGCAAACTAGCAACCCACCACCAACCACTGCCCCTCCCCCATCCAGCTGAGTGTCAGCCCTGGGTTGCTCTCATACCTCCGAGTCCACAGGTCGTGGCTTATAGAGTTCCCACTCCAGAACCGTGAACACAAAATCCAAGCTATCACTCAAGTCCCAGCACTGAGGGAGCGCCGTACTGTCGGAGGGTCAGTACTGAGGGAGCGCCGCACTGTCGGAGAGTCAGTACTGAGGGAGTGCCGCACTATTGGAGGGTCAGTACTGAGGGAGTGCCGTACTGTCAGAGAGTCAGTACTGAGGGAGTGCCGCACTGTCGGAGGGTCAGTACTGAGGGAGCGCCGTACTGTCGGAGATTCAGTACTGAGGGAGCGCCATACTGTCGGAGAGTCAGTACTGAGGGAGTGCCGCACTGTCGGAGGGTCAGTACTGAGGGAGCGCCGTACTGTCGGAGAGTCAGTACTGAGGGAGTGCCGCGCTGTTGGAGGGTCAATACTGAGGGAGCACCGTACTGTCCAAGGGTCAGTACTGAGGGAGCGCCGCACTGTCGGGAGGGTGAGTACTGAGGGAGCGCCGCACTATCGGAGAGTCAGTACTGAGGGAGTGCTGCACTGTCAGAGGGTCAGTACTGAGGGAGCACCGCACTGTTGGAGGGTCAGTACTGAGGGAGTGCCGCACTGTTGGAGGGTCAGTACTGAGGGACCGCCGCACTGTCGGAGGGTGAGTACTGAGGGAGTGCGGCACTGTCGGAGGGTGAGTACTGAGGGAGCCTGGATTCTGCTCCCAAGTGTTGGGAGTTGGTGAGTGAGTGCACTGTTGGCGCTTATGCCACCCGCACCGCTGGGCACCCCGAGGTGCCATTCTGTCCTTATCCTGTCAACTGAAAAAGCCGTCGGGAACAGTGCGGAGAACCCAGGCTGCGATTTTTTTTGTGGCGAGAATTGGGCTGAAGAAAGTGTAATTGTGAATGAAGGGGGTCACAGAGAGTTCAAATGCTCAATCAGTTGATAAGTTACAGCTTATCAGAGCAAATCTTCATCAAATTAGATGTATCGGTGGAGGTGCCAAAGCGTCTCGCAAAGCGTGACCAAAGCAAAAATTAAAAATAGACTGCACCTTGCTGGATTTCCTGTGTTAATTCTGTATGTCATCACTCTCCATTCTTTCATGGGACGTGAGCCTCGCTGACAAGGCCGGTTTTGGTTGCCCCTCCCTAATTGACCCTTGACCTGAGTGGGCTCGCTCGCCCATTTCAGGGGGGGGTGGGGAGGGGGGGGGGGGGGCGGGGGGGGTGGGGGCGCAGTTCAGAGTCGACCACATGAGCTGTGGGGTCCGGAGTCACGTGTAGGCCAGACCGGGTAAGGATGGCAGATTTCCCACCCTAAAGGGGGCATTAGTGACCCACCAGATGCTGCCAGACCTGCTGAGTTTTTCCAGGTATTTCTGTTCCTGTATTTGCTTCCCCAGAGGATTAGCCTTGGTGTATAGGTTCCCAGACCACTCATGTTACCACCATGCCACTGTCTCCCTCCAAACGTGACCTTCCTGAGTGCAGAGAGAAAGAGAGATGTCCGCTCTGTGCTAAGCTGGTGGTCAAAGGTGGATTCTGACACTGGCCTGGGTCCAACAAGAGTGCAGATACTCGCAAGCCCATAGCACATTCCAACTCACCTCACTCACCGAGTAAAGCAAAGCCCTGCCATTCTGCTACAGTCTCCAATTACGAGAGGTTCATCTCTGTGAACTCTGTCCGAGGCGCTTTTAAAAAAAAACAATTCCATGTCTTGCTTCACCACCACCCCCCCTGACCCGAGCCAACACTCTCCCCATCCTCAGTGGGCACCCATCTTAAAAATGGCGGCGATGGAGGAGAACCAGGTCATTAGATG
>JANJGN010004578.1:0-10000 GCA_026770705.1 Isurus oxyrinchus | reverse complement strand
AATCCGTCCCTAGCCCCCTCCGATCGAAGGTGAACGATCTCGGCTTCCCCAGTTCTCTCCACGTCAGTGTAGCCCCTTGTCCCTCCGAGGGATTCTCCCCTTCAACACGCATCGAAAGAAAGGACTTGCATTTCTCTAGCGCCTGTCAACACCTCCCGGACGCCACCCCCCACCTCACCACCCACCCCTCCACACCCTCCCCCCCCCCCCGCCCCCCCCACTCCAAAGGTGCCTTAGGGCCACCGAAGTGGGACATAGATTCAAGGTAAGTGGCAGAAGGTGTAGGGGGACATGAGGAAGAACTTTTTTACGCAGAGGGTAGTGGGTGTCTGGAATTCGCTGCCCATGTTAGTGGTAGAGGCAGAAACTTTAAACTCTTTTAAAAAGTACCTGGATCTGCACCTTAAGTGCTGTAAGCTGCAGGGCTATGGGCCGGGTGCAGGAAGGTGGGATTAGAAAGGGCACCTGGGTGCCCTCGGGCTGGCATGGGCAAGATGGGCCGAATGGCCTCCTTCTGTGCTGTAACTTTTCTATGGTTTCTATGGTTCTAACGCACCTAGGAAAGGGCAGTCGCTGGCGTAACGCGGGGAATGCCAATCAGCACACAGCAGGATCCTACGGACAGGAGCGTGACAACAAGGCGGGTAATCTGTTTTAATCTGAGGGATGTTGGTCGAGGGATAAATATTGGCCCCCAAAGGCACTGGGGAGAATTTGCAATGCGCCCCCCTCCCCCCCAACAACCCACCCCCTCAACTTCAACCCCAAACCCCAACCCCCAACCCCAGGCTCTCCTTCATGGACTGTGGGACCTTTCACATCCACCTGAGAGGGCCTCGGTTTAGCATCTCACCCATAAGGCAGCACCTCCGACAGTCAAAGGTGCCCACGGCGCAGGCTCTTAGTCACCGACAGACACCGGAGATGGTCTATCCAGGTTTTCGAAACGGAACTGAAATTCTCAAACTGCGCGCTGGGAAAGGCGTGGGGTTTGAACTTGTGAACTCAAGCGAAGAGTAACTGAGGTGGTAGGTAAACAACCAGGGTGGAGTGAGCTAACAATAAAATTCGAGCGGTGGTTGAGAAATTCCCCACAGTGCGCAACTGACACCTTGCCTGGCGACAGCAGGTTCACTTGACACCTTCTCAATCTTATGACAGTGTGAAAGTGAGACTCATCTTCGAATGAGATAAGACCCACGTGGAGAGACAGAGAGAAAGGGCAAGAGATAGAGCAGGTCAATCAGAGTTCATCAGAACAGGCAACCCCCCTTCCCCCCCCCCCGCTATTACCCCATTTGGAAAAAAGATCTTCACTGGCGATGAGGAAGTTCCCCTTCACTCAGCTATTCCTTCCCCAGATTTCAAGAATATTACATTTGGGAGGAGGTCACTCAGCCCATTGAGCGTCCCCCGCTATCCAATGGGATCTGTAACCTAACTCCACGTTTAAAAAAATTAGTTATGCTTTCATGGGGATGTGGGTGTCGCTGGCTGGGCCCAGCATTTACTGCCCATCCCTAATTGCCCCCTTGAGAATGTGGGGGGTGAGCTGCCTTCTTGAGCCGCTGCAGTCCCTGTGGTGTAGGTACACCCACTGTGCTGTTAGGGAGGGAGTTCCAGGATTTGGACCCAGCGACGGTGAAGGAACGGCCGATATATTTCCAAGTCAGGATGGTGAGGGGCTCGGAGGGGAACTTCCAGGTGGTGGTGTTCCCCATGTGTCTGCTGCCCTTGTCCTTCTAGATGGTAGTGGTCGTGGGTTTGGAAGGTGCTGTCGAAGGAGCCTTGGTGAGTTGCTGCAGTGCATCTTGTAGATGGTACACACACTGCTGCTACTGTGCGTCGGTGGTGGAGGGAGTGAATGTTTGTGGATGGGGTGCCCATCAAGTGGGGCTGCTTTGTCCTGGATGGTGTCGAGCTTCTTCAGTGTTGTGGGAGCTGCACTCATCCAGGCAAGTGGGGAGTATTCCATCACACTCCTGACTTGTGCCTTGTAGATGGTGGACAGGCTTTGGGGAGTCAGGAGGTGAGTTACTCTCCGCAGGATTCCCAGCCTCTGACCTGCTCTTGGAGCCACAGTATTTATATGGCTGGTCCAGTTCAGTTTCTGGTCAATGGTAACCCCCAGGATGAGTGTTTAAATTGATTGAAGGAAGCCCTGTCCTTCTGGGTGAGGTAGGGAGTGGGCAGGCTTCAACTATTGAAAGATATACCCACTGCTGTGAATCGGAAAGGAAAGTGGCTCACACGATACGGCAGAGCTGATCCCCCTTGTGTAAGGATCGAGAACGGGAGGGCACAGGTTTAAGGTAACCGGCAGAAGAAGGCAAAGTGACATGACCTTTTTACGCAGCGAGTGCTGAGGGTCTGGAATGCGTTGCCTGAGGGTGTGGGGGAGGCAGGTCCAACTGAAGGTCTCCGCAGGGGGTTAGACGGTCACCTGAAAAGGGAGAGTGCACAGGGCTACGGGGAGGAGGCACTGAATTGCTCAATTGGGAGAGCCCGTGCAGAGGCGATGGGCTGAATGGCCTCCTCCTGCGCCGGAACGATCCCGCGACCCTCGTGGGCAAGAAGGGGAGAGATGGGAGCGTGACCTGAGGAAGGGTGAAGTTATCCACTTTGATTGGGAGAACGGCTAAAAGCTGAGGGTGGGTGGGGGGGGGGGGGCCAAGTCAATGTTGGCGCTGGGGGGAGGGATTTTTGGGTGTCCTTGTACATCGGAACCGTGGGAGCATAGAAAGGTTATGGCACAGAGGGAGGCCATTCAGCCCATTGTGTCTGCGCCGGCCATATAACGAGAATATAGGAGCTGGACGTTCATTTTTAATCCCGCTCTCCAGCGCCCGGTCCGTTGTGCTAGTGGCTTACAGCGCTTCAGGTGGAGGTGCAGGTACCTCTCAACTGAGCTGACCTTGAATCGATGAAAGTTAACTAGCGGAAGCGGCAAGCGATTAGGAGGGTGAACGGTAAATGTTATCCCTTATGTCAAGGAGCATGCATAAGGGGTCTCGCCCCCATCTATGTGGGGTTTTGACTAGACCATACATTCAGCGCTACGCACTTTTGGCTTCCTTATCCAGGTCACCTTCCAAATAAGGGCTTAGCCATTGAAGATGGAGATGAGGAGGAATTTCTTTCTCTCAGAGGGTCGTTCCTCTGTGGGATTCCCAGGATTCACCGGGAGCAGTGGAGGATGGCTCACTGGGTACGCTCAAGGCCGAGTTGGACAGATATCTGATCGGCAAGGAGGCGGTTAGGGAGGGGAGTGGTTGCTGGTGGTGGGCAGGCTGGAAAGTGGGGGTCGAGACCACAGTCAGATCAGCCACGATCTGACTGGAATGGCGGAGCAGGGAGAAGGGCTGAATGGCCTCCTCCTGCTCCTGAGTCCTACGAATGGATACCTGTCTCAGAAGGGAGGCAAGAAAAACAATCACCAGACTGATCCCGGTGATGATAGAGTTGTCGCTGTGCGGAGAGACCAAGTAGAATGGGCCGATATTCTCTGGAGTTTAGGAGAATGAGAGGGGGACCTCGTTGAAATATATAAAGGTTCCGAGAGGGTTTGGCAGGGTTGATGCTGGGAGGACGTTTTCCACCTGTTACGCCCCCCCCCCCCCAAACCCACCCCCCTCACCCACCCCTCTCCCCACCACCTCTCCCTGGCTGGAGAGTCGACAACGCAGGGGCCTGGTCTCAGGATAAGGGGTCGGCCATCTTGGACTGACATGAGGACAAATTTCTCCGCTCAGCTTTGCGGGGGTGGGGGGGGTGGGGGGGGGGGGGGGGGGGGGGCGGTTGTGAATCTTTGGAATTCTCCACCCCGGGAGGGTGGGGGGTGCTCCGTCATTGAACAGGTTTAAGGCTGGGGATACGGACAGAATGATGGCCTCTCCGGGAGCTAAGGAGAACGAAGGGGGAAATGGGGTTGACGGAGAAGGGTGTTCAGTCGTTGAGTAGATTCAAGTCCGATAGTCGTTGGGAGGTGAAGAGAATCAAAGACACGGGGATGTAGTGCGGGAAAATGGTTTTGAGATAGAAGGTCAGTCATGATCTTATTGAATGGGGGAGCAGGTTCGAGGGGCTGAATGGCCTGCTCCTGTTTCTTACGTTCTTGGATACTCGTCGCTCTAGCTCCCAAACCCGTCCTTCTAGATCCCATTAAAAAATCCGTTCATCCACCCAAGCTCACCCCTCTGGCTCCCTTGGCCAGGGAATGTTACAGGAACATGTTCCCATCGAAATGGATATCGGAGTGATGGGAAAAGGCAGATTTCTGGGGATCGAGCGCTGATGAGAATTTATTAAAGCGAGGGCAGTGCCTATTGCGGTTAAGGAGTTAAGGGGACCCCGTGATTATAAAGGTTTATCTGTGAGAGATTGTTATTGTTGGGTGGGGGGTGGATAGTTAGCTTGGTTGGTTTTTTTAATTCGTTCATGGGATGGGGGCATCACTGGCTAGGCTGGCATTTACTGCCCATCCCTAACTGCCCCTTGAGAACCAAGTGGCCTTGCTTGGCCATTTCAGAGGGGCATTTAAGAGTCAACCACATGTGCTGTGGGGTCTGGAGTCACGTGTAGGCCAGACCGGGTAAGGACGGCGGATTTCCCTTCCCTAAAAGGGGGCATTAGTGACCCAGATGGGGTTTTTAATGACAATCGTTTCATGGTCATTGTTGGATTTTTAATTCCAGGTCTTATATTGAATGCAAATTTCGCCATCTGCCAGAGTGGGATTCGAACCCAGGTTTGCTGAGTAATACCCTGGGTCTCTGGAACACTAGCCCAGTGACAATGCCACCACACCCTGGTTAAATGCCAAGAGCGTGGTGTAGGATGATGCCAACAAAAGGAATCCCCATGCCAACCCAGGTAGGTCTTGGAGGCCTGCCGCGTAGCTATATAACCGCGTGTCACCAGCTAACAGGGAGGTCTCGTGGTGCAGGGCATAGTGCCCCTGCCTCCAACCCAGACAGTCTGGGTTCAAGTCCTGCCTGAGGAAGCCAAGCATGATGTGGCCAAATCCTTCCGACTCTGGGAAGAGGTGGTAAGAGTGGGAGAGATTCCTGGTCAGCCAAGTGATGGAATGAACAGTGGGAGCCTCTCCCATCACCATCTATAGCTCCAGACTACAACACCCATGTCACAGTACATACCAGCTTGGACTAGTGATCAGTAACCCACCACTCTCTAATGGAGAGAGAGGCCTACAGTCCCTTGTGGACTATGACTAGTACTTTTACATTATTACCAGTGTTCAGCAAGGAGTATAAACTTTAACGGAGGACGTTTGTAAGAATTTTTCCCACAAAGAGTTATTAGGATGTGGAGTCCATCACACAAGGGCCTCGTGACCCAGCTACTGGAGGGGAAACTTGGGTAAGATTTGGCAAAACATATTCGAGTGTGCAGAACAAAGGTGTGAGAGCAGACAGTCCCCCGATAGGGAGCTCGGAGAGGTACAACAGGCCAAGAGGCCTCTGCGACGATTGTTTGTGATATTTCTTTTCAAAAAGAAGTGTCGCCATCAAAGAGACACGCAGCAGAGAAAGAGACCTTTCGGCCCATCACACATTCTATGAAAGAGCTATCCAATGAGCTCCCCCTTGCTCCACTCTCCCCCCACTCTTTCCCCCCTGCAATTCTATTCCTTCAGGTATTTACCCGATTCCCCCCCTATTGAAAGTTCCTATTGAATCTGCTTCCACCGCCCTTTCAGGCAGCGCCTTCCAGATCACAACAACTCGCTGTGTAAATAAAAACAAATTCTCCTCATCTCCCCCTCTGGTTCTTTCCCCAATTCTCTTCAATCTGTGTCCCCCTCTGGTTACCGACCCTCCTGCCCAGTGGAAACAGTTTCTCCTCATTTACTCTGTCCAAACCCCCTTCCTGATTCCGAACGCCTCGATTCAATCTCCCCCTTAACCTTCTCCGCTCTGAGGAGAACAATCCCAGTCTCTCCCACACGGACTGAAGTCCCTCATCCCGGGTCCCATTCGGAGTAAATCTCCCTCCCGCAGCCTCTCTATGAGGGCCTCAACATCCTTCCTAAAGTGCGGGGCCCGCTATCGGCTGAGGCCTACGGTGAATTGTAAAGGTTTACCATAACCTAAGTGCTTCTGTACCCAGTGCCTCTATTTATAAAGCCCTGGATCACAGGCAGTCTTTGAAAATACCCAACTTCAATCGAAAGAAGCTGCGCTTTCTTTCTGTTATTTCTCTTACTTCAGACACACCGTGGTCCTCGATCGTTCCAGGTGTCAGTCTATGTGGGTGTCTGAGCAAAACAGTGTGACTCAGTGCCTATTTCGGTGTGTCAGCAGAGGGAAGTCAGTGCTGGGAAACTGGGTGACGATGAAAGACACAAAAAAATTCCACCCTGAACCGACAACCAGCGCCGAACCCTTCGTACCTTACCCGTGAGGGGAGTCCCATCCCACTTAGGCATGTCCAGAACTCACCTCCCCACTCCCGTTCACCCATCAGCCACCACCCTCAGGCTCCCTACATTGGTTCCCAGGCCCCAACTCCTCCATTGTAAATTTCTCCATTCCGGTTTTCAAATGCCTCCTTGAGTCCCTCCCGATCTCTGTAACCTGCTCCAGCCCCTACACCCCTCCCTATCTCTGTAACCTCCTCCAGCCCCTACACCCCTCCCGATCTCTGTAACCTCCTCCAGCCCCTACACTCCTATCTCTGTAACCTCCTCCAGCCCCTACACCCCTCCCGATCTCTGTAACCTCCTCCAGCCCCTACACCCCTATCTCTGTAACCTCCTCCAGCCCCTACACCCCTCCCTATCTCTGTAACCTCCTCCAGCCCCTACACACCTCCCGATCTCTGTAACCTCCTCCAGCCCCTACACCCCTCCCTATCTCTGTAACCTCCTCCACCCCCTACACCCCTCCCTATCTCTGTAACCTCCTCCGGCCCCTACACCCCTCCCTATCTCTGTAACCTCCTCCAGCCCCTACACCCCTCCCTATCTCTGTAACCTCCTCCAGCCTCTACACCCCTCCCTATCTCTGTAACCTCCTCCAGCCCCTACAACCCTCCCTATCTCTGTAACCTCCTCCAGCCCCTACACCCCTCCCTATCTCTGTAACCTCCTCCAGCCCCTACACCCCTCCCTATCTCTGTAACCTCCTCCAGCCCCTACGCCCCTCCCTATCTCTGTAACCTCCTCCTGCCCCTACACCCCTCCCTATCTCTGTAACGTCCTCCAGCCCCTACACCCCTCCCTATCTCTGTAACCTCCTCCAGCCCCTACGCCCCCTCCCTATCTCTGTAACCTCCTCCAGCCCCTACACCCCTCCCTATCTCTGTAACCTCCTCCAGCCCCTACGCCCCTCCCTACCTCTGTAACCTCCTCCAGCCCCCACACCCCTCCTTATCTCTGTAACCTCCTCCAGCCCCTACACCCCTCCCTATCTCTGTAACCTCCTCTAGCCCCTACAACCCTCCGAGATCTCTGCGCTCCTCCAATTCCGGCCTCTTGCCCATCCCTCGATTCCTATCGCTCCACCATTGGCGGCCCGTGCCTTCAGCTGCCTGGGGGGGCCCTGAGCTCTGGAATTCCCTCCCTAAACCTCTCCACCCCTCTCTCTCTCTCTCTCTCTCAATCATCCTTAAAGACGCTCCTTAAAACTGACGTTGATATTAGAGCATATCGTGATGCAGGATAAACAGTACAAAGGGTTAGATGTTAATAGACCAAGTGAATGGGGAAAACTGTAGAAAGTGGATTTCAGTGTAGGCAAATGGGAAGTCATCTCCCTGACACTAAAAGCTGGATTTGTCCTAAATGGTGAGACCTAGAAATAGCTGAGATCCAAGGGGGAGTTCGGGGTTCACGTACATACATAAATGTTATGGTCAGGTTACAGAATATAATTTAAAAGGCTAATGGAAATAATAGGCTAATAGGTGTACAAAATTATAAGGGGAATAGATAGAGCAGACAGGATAAAGTTGTTTCCCTTGGTGGAGAATTCTAGAACCAGGGGACATAGATTCAAGATAAGTGGCAGAAGGTGTAGGGGGACATGAGGAAGAGCTTTTTTACGCAGAGGGTAGTGGGTGTCTGGAATTCGCTGCCCAAGTTGGTGGTAGAGGCAGAAACTTTAAACTCTTTTTTAAAAAGTACCTGGATCCGCACCTAAAGTGCTGTAAGCTGCAGGGCTATGGGCTGGGTGCAGGAAGATGGGATTAGAAAGGGCACCTGGGTGTCCTTGGGCTGGCATGGACAAGATGGGCCGAATGGCCTCCGTCTGTGCTGTAACTTATCCATGGTTTCTACGGTTTCTATGGAATCAGCCTTTCTATCTAGAGAACTGAGCCAGGATTTGATGACCCCTCTCGCATGATGAGATATTATGTTCCCGCCGAACTGAACGGAGGTTTAAATGGCTTGGCGCATGCGCTGGGGGTGGGGTTGCTGGTGAGTGGGGTGGGTGGGGAGACACACCGCTGGTGGGGGGCCATAACATCCTGGCCCTGGAATGCTAGGGGGCCGACGCCGCGCTGCAGCTGTGCAGAACCCCAGCCAGGCCACAGCTGGAGTTACCGTGAGCGCTCTCGGGCTCCGCACCGTTAGGATGGAGAGACAAAGGGTGTCAGTTCGGAACGCCCCTCCGCAAAGGGGCAGTTGATGTTGGGTCAGTGGCCCACCTCAAACCTGAGCCTGACAGGCCGCTGCTGACTAAAAAGGTTACGAGAGGCGGGTAGATGGAGTTGGACGCGCGTCAGCCACGATTTCGTGGAGTGGGGCAACGAGCTCGAGGGGCTGAATGGCCTCCTGCTGCTCCTGCGTTTCGCGGTTGAACAGGACAGGTGAGGTCCCGCTCCCGTGTGGCCCCCACGCCAGCTATTTCTGTGTCCCTTCACCCTCATCGTGCCACCACGCACCCCCCCCCCCACCGATTTATTTTGCCGCCAATTTCCCTCTTCTCCCCCACAACCCACCCACCGCACCCCCCCCCCCCCCCCCCACCACCCCACCCCTCCCCACCAACTTCAACTTTCATGGTTGACATCTTCCTGGGTTTGGCGTCCCATCGCCAACAGCCTCCCAAGTGGCCGTCGCTCACCCAGCGGCGAGCTATTCAACTGTGGGGTGCACCACCTCATGACCACGTCTGATCCCCGCGGTTCACAAGCCCAGTTTTTTTTACTCCTTTGCAGCGATCGTGCCCGCAAACACCCTCCTCCCCACTTTTCCCTCACCCCTCCCAAACCAGGGGCAATTTTAGGCCCCCCCCCCACAACACCCCCCCCCCAAACCTTTTTTCACGTCCTTTCACAGGGGGATGTGGGCGTAGCCAGTACTGAGGGAGCACCGCACTGTCGGAGGGTCAGTACTGAGGGAGCTGCACTGTGGGAGGGTCAGTATTGAGGGAGTGCTGCACTGTCGGAGGGTCAGTACTGAGGGAGAACCGCACTGTCGGAGGGTCAGTGCTGAGGGACCGCCGCACTGTCGGAGGGTCAGTACTGAGGGAGCTGCACTGTGGGAGGGTCAGTACTGAGGCAGTGCCGCACTGTCGGAGGGTCAGTACTGAGGGAGTGCCGCACTGTGGGAGGGTCAATACTGAGGGAGTGCCGCACTGTTGGAGGGTCAGTACTGAGGGAGCGCCGCACTGTCGGAGGGTCAGTACTGAGGGAGCGCTGCACTGTCGGAGGGTCAGTAGTGAGGGAGTGCCGCACTGTCGGAGGATCAGTACTGAGGGAGTGCTGCACTGTCAGAGGGTCAGTACTGAGGGAGCGCCGCACTGTCGGGGGGTCAGTACCAAGGGAGTGCCGCACTGTCGGAGGGTCAGTACTGAGGGAGTGCCGCACTGTCGGAGGGTCAGTACTGAGGGAGCGCCACACTGTTGGAGGGTCAGTACTGAGGGAGCGCGCACTGCTGGAGGGTCAGTACTGAGGGAGCGCCGCACTGTGGCACTCCCTAATTGCCCCCTTGAGCTGGGAGGCTCGCTCGGCCCATTTCCAGAGGGGGCAGTTA
>JANJGN010004577.1:0-31957 GCA_026770705.1 Isurus oxyrinchus | reverse complement strand
TAAGTCTGTTTGCCTCTGTTTAAGTCTGTTTGCCTCTGTTTCAGTCTGTTTGCCCCTGTTTAAGTCTGTTTGCCTCTGTCTCACTCTGTTTCACTCTGTTTGCCTTTGTTTCTCTCTGTTTGCCTCTGTTTCACTCTGTTTGCCTCTGTTTAAGTCTGTTTGCCTCTGTTTAAGTCTGTTTGCCTCTGTTTAAGTCTGTTTGCCTCTGTTTAAGTCTGTTTGCCTCTGTTTCACTCTGTTTGCCTCTGTTTGTCTCTGTTTAAGTCTGTTTGCCTCTGTTTCACTCTGTTTGCCTCTGTTTCACTCTGTTTGCCTCTGTTTCACTCTGTTTGCCTCTGTTTCACTCTGTTTGCCTGTTTCTCTCTTTTTCCCTCTGTTTCACTCTGTTTGCCTCTGTTTAAGTCTGTTTGCCTCTGTTTAAGTCTGTTTGCCTCAGTCTAAGTCTGTTTGCCTCTGTTTCACTCTGTTTGCCTCTGTTTCACTCTGTTTGCCTCTGTTTCACTCTGTTTGCCTCTGTTTCACTCTTTTTGCCTCTGTTTGCCTCTGTTTAAGTCTATTTGCAACTGTTCAAGTCTGTATGCCTCTGTTTCAGTCTGTTTGCCTCTGTTTCACTCTGTTTGCCCCTGTTTGCATCTGTTTGCCTCTGTTTAAGTCTGTTTGCCTCTGTCTAAGTCTGTTTGCCTCTGTTTAAGTCTGTTTGCCTCTGTTTCACTCTGTTTGCCTCTGTTTCACTCTTTTTGCCTCTGTTTGCCTCTGTTTCAGTCTATTTGCCTCTTTTTGCCTCTGTATGCCTCTGCTTCAGTCTGTTTGCCTCTGTTTCAGTCTGTTTGCCTCTGTTTCAGTCTGTTTGCCTCTGCTTCAGTCTGTTTGCCTCTGTTTCATTCTGTTTGCCTCTGTTTCATTCTGTTTGCCTCTGTTTCACTCTGTTTGCCCCTGTTTAATTCTGTTTGCCTCTGTTTCACTCTGTTTCACTCTGTTTGCGTCTGTTTCTCTCTGTTTGCCTCTGTTGCACTCTGTTTGCCTCTGTTTAAGTCTGTTTGCCTCTGTTTGCCTCTGTTTGCCTCTGTTTGCCTCCGTTTGCCTCTGTTTGCCTCTGTTTGCCTCTGTTTGCCTCTGTTTTGCCTCTGTTTAAGTCTGTTTGCCTCTGTTTAAGTCTGTTTGCCTCTGTCTAAGTCTGTTTGCCTCTGTCTAAGTCTGTTTGCCTCTGTTTAAGTCTGTTTGCATCTGTTTCACTCTTTTTGCCTCTGTTTGTCTCTGTTTAAGTCTGCTTGCCTCTGTTTAAGTCTGTATGCCTCTGTTTCAGTCTGTTTGCCTCTGTTTCAGTCTGATTGCCTCTGTTTCACTCTATTTGCCTCTGTTTCACTCTGTTTGCCTCTGTTTCACGCTGTTTGCCTCTGTTTGCCTCTGTTTAAGTCTGTTTGCCTCTGTTTAAGTCTGTATGCCTCTGTTTCAGTCTGTTTGCCTCTGTTTAAGTCTGTTTGCCCCTGTTTAAGTCTGTTTGCCTCTGTTTAAGTCTGTTTGCCTCTGTTTCAGTCTGTTTGCCCTGTTTAAGTCTGTTTGCATCTGTCTCACTCTGTTTCACTCTGTTTGCCTTTGTTTCTCTCTGTTTGCCTCTGTTTCACTCTGTTTGCCTCTGTTTAAGTCTGTTTGCCTCTGTTTAAGTCTGTTTGCCTCTGTTTAAGTCTGTTTGCCTCTGTTTAAGTCTGTTTGCCACTGTTTCACTCTGTTTGCCTCTGTTTGTCTCTGTTTAAGTCTGTTTGCCTCTGTTTCACTCTGTTTGCCTCTGTTTCACTCTGTTTGCCTCTGTTTCACTCTGTTTGCCTCTGTTTCACTCTGTTTGCCTGTTTCTCTCTTTTTCCCTCTGTTTCACTCTGTTTGCCTCTGTTTAAGTCTGTTTGCCTCTGTTTAAGTCTGTTTGCCTCAGTCTAAGTCTGTTTGCCTCTGTTTCACTCTGTTTGCCTCTGTTTCACTCTGTTTGCCTCTGTTTCACTCTGTTTGCCTCTGTTTCACTCTTTTTGCCTCTGTTTGCCTCTGTTTAAGTCTATTTGCAACTGTTCAAGTCTGTATGCCTCTGTTTCAGTCTGTTTGCCTCTGTTTCACTCTGTTTGCCCCTGTTTGCATCTGTTTGCCTCTGTTTAAGTCTGTTTGCCTCTGTCTAAGTCTGTTTGCCTCTGTTTAAGTCTGTTTGCCTCTGTTTCACTCTGTTTGCCTCTGTTTCACTCTTTTTGCCTCTGTTTGCCTCTGTTTCAGTCTATTTGCCTCTTTTTGCCTCTGTATGCCTCTGCTTCAGTCTGTTTGCCTCTGTTTCAGTCTGTTTGCCTCTGTTTCAGTCTGTTTGCCTCTGCTTCAGTCTGTTTGCCTCTGTTTCATTCTGTTTGCCTCTGTTTCATTCTGTTTGCCTCTGTTTCACTCTGTTTGCCCCTGTTTAATTCTGTTTGCCTCTGTTTCACTCTGTTTCACTCTGTTTGCCTCTGTTTCACTCTGTTTGCCTCTGTTTCGCTCTTTTTGCCTCTGTTTGTCTCTGTTTAAGTCTGTTTGCCTCTGTTTCACTCTGTTTGCCTCTGTTTCACTCTGTTTGACTCTGTTTCACTCTGTTTGCCTCTTTCTGCCTCTGTTTAAGTCTATTTGCCTCTGTTTAAGTCTGTATGCCTCTGTTTCAGTCTGTTTCCCTCTGTTTCATTCTGTTTGCCTCTGTTTCACTCTGTTTGCCTCTGTTTAAGTCTGTTTGCCTCTGTTTAAGTCTGTTTGCCTCTGTTTAAGTCTGTTTGCCTCTGTTTAAGTCTGTTTGCCTCTGTTTCACTCTGTTTGCCCCTGTTTAAGTCTGTTTGCCTCTGTTTCACTCTGTTTCTCTCTGTTTCACTCTGGTTGCCTCTGTTTCTCTCTGTTTGCCTCTGTTTCACTCTGTTTGCCTCTGTTTCACTCTGTTTGCCTCTGTTTAAGACTGTTTGCCTCTGTTTGCCTCTGTTTGCCTCTGTTTGCCTCTGTTTGCCTCTGTTTGCCTCTGTTTCACTCTTTTTGCCTCTGTTTGCCTCTGTTTAAGTCTATTTGCCTCTGTTCAAGTCTGTATGCCTCTGTTCCAGTCTGTTTGCCTCTGTTTCACTCTGTTTGCCTCTGTTTGCATCTGTTTGCCTCTGTTTGCATCTGTTTGCCTCTGTTTATGTCTGTTTGCCTCTGTTTAAGTCTGTTTGCCTCTGTCTAAGTCTGCTTGCCTCTGTTTCACGCTGTTTGCCTCTGTTTTGCCTCTGTTTCACTCTGTTTTGCCTCTGTTTCACTCTTTTTGCCTCTGTTTGCCTCTGTTTAAGTCTATTTGCCTCTTTTTGCCTCTGTATGCCTCTGTTTCAGTCTGTTTGCCTCTGTTTCAGTCTGTTTGCCTCTGTATCACTCTGTTTGCCTCTGTATGCCTCTGTTTCAGTCTGTTTGCCCTCTGTTTCAGTCTGTTTGCCTCTGCTTCATTCTGTTTGCGTCTGTTTCATTCTGTTTGCCTCTGTTTCACTCTGTTTGCCCCTGTTTACGTCTGTTTGCCTCTGTTTCACTCTGTTTCACTCTGTTTGCCTCTGTTTCTCTCTGTTTGCCTCTGTTTCTCTCTGTTTGCCTCTGTTGCACTCTGTTTGCCTCTGTTTAAGTCTGTTTGCCTCTGTTTGCCTCTGTTTCTCTCTGTTTGCCTCTGTTTCTCCCTGTTTGCCTCAGTTTCACTCTGTTTGTCTCTGTTTCGCTCTTTTTGCCTCTGTTTGTCTCTGTTTAAGTCTGTTTGCCTCTGTTTCATTCTGTTTGCCTCTGTTTCACGCTGTTTGCCTCTGTTTCACCCTGTTTGCCTCTGTTTAAGTTTGTTTGCCTCTGTTTCACTCTGTTTGCCTCTGTTTCACTCTGTTTGCCTCTGTTTCACTCTGTTTGCCTCTGTTTAAGTCTGTTTGCCTCTGTTTAAGTCTGTTGAACTCTGTTTCATTCTTTTTGCCTCTGTTTCAGTCTGTTTGCCTCTGTTTAATCCTGTTTGCCTCTGCTTGCCTCTGTTTGCCTCTTTTTGCCTCTGCTTAAGTCTGTTTGCCTCTGTTTGCCTTTTTTTGCCTCTGTTTAAGTCTGTTTGCCTCTGTTTAAGTCTGTTTGCCTCTGTTTCACTCTGTTTGCCTCTGTTTCACTCTGTTTGCCTTTTTCTCTCTTTTTCCCTCTGTTTCACTCTGTTTGCCTCTGTTTCACTCTGTTTGCCTCTGTTTAAGTCTGTTTGCCTCTATTTAAGTCTGTATGCCTCTGTTCAGTCTGTTTGCCTCTGTTTCAGTCTGTTTGCCTCCGCTTCAGTCTGTTTGCCTGTTTCATTCTGTTTGCCTCTGTTTCACTCTGTTTGCCCCTGTTTAAGTCTGTTTGCCTCTGTTTCACTCTGTTTCACTCTGTGTGCCTCTGTTTCTCTCTGTTTGCCTCTGTTGCACTCTGTTTGCCTCTGTTTAAATCTGTTTGCCTCTGTTTGCCTCTGTTTGCCTCTGTTTGCCTCTGTTTGCCTCTGTTTGTCTCTGTTTCGCTCTTTTTGCCTCTGTTTGTCTCTGTTTAAGTCTGTTTGCCTCTGTTTCATTCTGTTTGCCTCTGTTTCACGCTGTTTGCCTCTGTTTCACCCTGTTTGCCTCTTTTTAAGTTTGTTTGCCTCTGTTTCACTCTGTTTGCCTCTGTTTCACTCTGTTTGCCTCTGTTTCACTCTGTTTGCCTCTCTTTCACTCTGTTAGCCTCTGTTTAAGTCTGTTTGCCTCTGTTTCAGTCTGTTTACCTCTGTTTCATTCTGTTTGCCTCTGTTTCTATCTGTTTGCCTCTGTTTAATCCTGTTTGCCTCTGCTTGCCTCTGTTTGCCTCTTTTTGCCTCTGCTTAAGTCTGTTTGCCTCTGTTTGCCTCTTTTAGCCTCTGTTTAAGTCTGTTTGCCTCTGTTTAAGTCTGTTTGCCTCTGTTTAAGTCTGTTTGCCTCTGTTTAAGTCTGTTTGCCTCTGTTTCAGTCTGTTTGCCTCTGTTTCAGTCTGTTTGCCTCTGTTTCAGTCTGTTTGCCTCTGTTTAAGTCTGTTTGCCCCTGTTTAAGTCTGTTTGCCTCTGTTTAAGTCTGTTTGCCTCTGTTTCAGTCTGTTTGCCCCTGTTTAAGTCTGTTTGCCTCTGTCTCACTCTGTTTCACTCTGTTTGCCTTTGTTTCACTCTGTTTGCCTCTGTTTCACTCTGTTTGCCTCTGTTTAAGTCTGTTTGCCTCTGTTTAAGTCTGTTTGCCTCTGTTTAAGTCTGTTTGCCTCTGTTTAAGTCTGTTTGCCTCTGTTTCACTCTGTTTGCCTCTGTTTGTCTCTGTTTAAGTCTGTTTGCCTCTGTTTCACTCTGTTTGCCTCTGTTTCACTCTGTTTGCCTCTGTTTCACTCTGTTTGCCTCTGTTTCACTCTGTTTGCCTGTTTCTCTCTTTTTCCCTCTGTTTCACTCTGTTTGCCTCTGTTTAAGTCTGTTTGCCTCTGTTTAAGTCTGTTTGCCTCAGTCTAAGTCTGTTTGCCTCTGTTTCACTCTGTTTGCCTCTGTTTCACTCTGTTTGCCTCTGTTTCACTCTGTTTGCCTCTGTTTCACTCTTTTTGCCTCTGTTTGCCTCTGTTTAAGTCTATTTGCAACTGTTCAAGTCTGTATGCCTCTGTTTCAGTCTGTTTGCCTCTGTTTCACTCTGTTTGCCCCTGTTTTGCATCTGTTTGCCTCTGTTTAAGTCTGTTTGCCTCTGTCTAAGTCTGTTTGCCTCTGTTTAAGTCTGTTTGCCTCTGTTTCACTCTGTTTGCCTCTGTTTCACTCTTTTTGCCTCTGTTTGCCTCTGTTTCAGTCTATTTGCCTCTTTTTGCCTCTGTATGCCTCTGCTTCAGTCTGTTTGCCTCTGTTTCAGTCTGTTTGCCTCTGTTTCAGTCTGTTTGCCTCTGCTTCAGTCTGTTTGCCTCTGTTTCATTCTGTTTGCCTCTGTTTCATTCTGTTTGCCTCTGTTTCACTCTGTTTGCCCCTGTTTAATTCTGTTTGCCTCTGTTTCACTCTGTTTCACTCTGTTTGCGTCTGTTTCTCTCTGTTTGCCTCTGTTGCACTCTGTTTGCCTCTGTTTAAGTCTGTTTGCCTCTGTTTGCCTCTGTTTGCCTCTGTTTGCCTCCGTTTGCCTCTGTTTGCCTCTGTTTGCCTCTGTTTGCCTCTGTTTGCCTCTGTTTGCCTCTGTTTAAGTCTGTTTGCCTCTGTTTAAGTCTGTTTGCCTCTGTCCTAAGTCTGTTTGCCTCTGTCTAAGTCTGTTTGCCTCTGTTTAAGTCTGTTTGCATCTGTTTAAGTCTGTTTGCCTCTGTTTCACTCTGTTTGCCTCTGTTTCACTCTGTTTGCCTCTGTTTCACTCTTTTTGCCTCTGTTTGTCTCTGTTTAAGTCTGCTTGCCTCTGTTTAAGTCTGTATGCCTCTGTTTCAGTCTGTTTGCCTCTGTTTCAGTCTGATTGCCTCTGTTTCACTCTATTTGCCTCTGTTTCACTCTGTTTGCCTCTGTTTCACGCTGTTTGCCTCTGTTTGCCTCTGTTTAAGTCTGTTTGCCTCTGTTTAAGTCTGTATGCCTCTGTTTCAGTCTGTTTGCCTCTGTTTAAGTCTGTTTGCCCCTGTTTAAGTCTGTTTGCCTCTGTTTAAGTCTGTTTGCCTCTGTTTCAGTCTGTTTGCCCCTGTTTAAGTCTGTTTGCATCTGTCTCACTCTGTTTCACTCTGTTTGCCTTTGTTTCTCTCTGTTTGCCTCTGTTTCACTCTGTTTGCCTCTGTTTAAGTCTGTTTGCCTCTGTTTAAGTCTGTTTGCCTCTGTTTAAGTCTGTTTGCCTCTGTTTAAGTCTGTTTGCCACTGTTTCACTCTGTTTGCCTCTGTTTGTCTCTGTTTAAGTCTGTTTGCCTCTGTTTCACTCTGTTTGCCTCTGTTTCACTCTGTTTGCCTCTGTTTCACTCTGTTTGCCTCTGTTTCACTCTGTTTGCCTGTTTCTCTCTTTTTCCCTCTGTTTCACTCTGTTTGCCTCTGTTTAAGTCTGTTTGCCTCTGTTTAAGTCTGTTTGCCTCAGTCTAAGTCTGTTTGCCTCTGTTTCACTCTGTTTGCCTCTGTTTCACTCTGTTTGCCTCTGTTTCACTCTGTTTGCCTCTGTTTCACTCTTTTTGCCTCTGTTTGCCTCTGTTTAAGTCTATTTGCAACTGTTCAAGTCTGTATGCCTCTGTTTCAGTCTGTTTGCCTCTGTTTCACTCTGTTTGCCCCTGTTTGCATCTGTTTGCCTCTGTTTAAGTCTGTTTGCCTCTGTCTAAGTCTGTTTGCCTCTGTTTAAGTCTGTTTGCCTCTGTTTCACTCTGTTTGCCTCTGTTTCACTCTTTTTGCCTCTGTTTGCCTCTGTTTCAGTCTATTTGCCTCTTTTGCCTCTGTATGCCTCTGCTTCAGTCTGTTTGCCTCTGTTTCAGTCTGTTTGCCTCTGTTTCAGTCTGTTTGCCTCTGCTTCAGTCTGTTTGACTCTGTTTCATTCTGTTTGCCTCTGTTTCATTCTGTTTGCCTCTGTTTCACTCTGTTTGCCCCTGTTTAATTCTGTTTGCCTCTGTTTCACTCTGTTTCACTCTGTTTGCCTCTGTTTCTCTCTGTTTGCCTCTGTTGCACTCTGTTTGCCTCTGTTTAAGTCTGTTTGCCTCTGTTTGCCTCTGTTTGCCTCTGTTTGCCTCCGTTTGTCTCTGTTTGCCTCTGTTTGCCTCTGTTTGCCTCTGTTTGCCTCTGTTTAAGTCTGTTTGCCTCTGTTTAAGTCTGTTTGCCTCTGTCTAAGTCTGTTTGCCTCTGTCTAAGTATGTTTGCCTCTGTTTAAGTCTGTTTGCCTCTGTTTAAGTCTGTTTGCCTCTGTTTCACTCTGTTTGCCTCTGTTTCACTCTGTTTGCCTCTGTTTCACTCTTTTTGCCTCTGTTTGCCTCTGTTTAAGTCTGCTTGCCTCTGTTTAAGTCTGTATGCCTCTGTTTCAGTCTGATTGCCTCTGTTTCACTCTGTTTGCCTCTGTTTCACTCTGTTTGCCTCTGTTTCACGCTGTTTGCCTCTATTTGCCTCTGTTTAAGTCTGTTTGCCTCTGTTTAAGTCTGTATGCCTCTGTTTCAGTCTGTTTGCCTCTGTTTCAGTCTGTTTGCCTCTGTTTTCAGTCTTTTTGCCTCTGCTTCAGTCTTTTTGCCACTGTTTCACTCTTTTTGCCTCTGATTCACTCTTTATGCCTCTGTTTCACTCTGTTTAACTCTGTTTAAGTCTGTTTTGCCTCTGTTTGCCTCTGTTTAAGTCTGTATGCCTCAGTTTAAGTCTGTTTGCCTTCTGTTTCAGTCTGTTTGCCTCTGTTTAAGTCTGTTTGCCTCTGTTTCACTCTGTTTGCCCCTGTTTCACTCTGTTTGTCTCTGTTTCTCTCTGTGTGCCTCTGTTTCACTCTGTTTGCCTCTGTTTAATCCTGTTTGCATCTGTTTGCCTCTGTTTGCCTCCTATTGCCTCTGTTTAAGTCTGTTTGCCTCTGTTTAAGTCTGTTTGCCTCTGTTTAAGTCTGTTTGCCTCTGTTTAAGTCTGTTTGCCTCTGTTTCACTCTGTTTGCCCCTGTTTAAGTCTGTTTGCCTCTGTTTCACTCTGTTTCACTCTGTTTCAATCTGGTTGCCTCTGTTTCTCTCTGTTTGCCTCTGTTTCACTCTGTTTGCCTCTGTTTCACTCTGTTTGCCTCTGTTTAAGACTGTTTGCCTCTGTTTGCCTCTGTTTGCCTCTGTTTGCCTCTGTTTGCATCTGTTTGCCTCTGTTTGCCTCTGTTTGCCTCTGTTTGCCTCTGTTTGCCTCTGTTTGCCTCGTTTTGCCTCTGTTTAAGTCTGTTTGCCTCTGTTTAAGTCTGTTTGCCTCTGTTTGCCTCTTTTTTGCCTCTGTTTCACTCTGTTTGCCTCTGTTTCAGTCTGTTTGCCTCTGTTTCACTCTTTTTGCCTCTGTGTGCCTCTGTTTCTCTCTGTTTGCCTCTGTTTCACTCTGTTTGCCTCTGTTTAAGTCTGTTTGCCTCTGTTTAAGTCTGTTTGCCTCTGTTTAAGTCTGTTTGCCTCTGTTTAAGTCTGTTTGCCTCTGTTTCACTCTGTTTGCCTCTGTTTCACTCTTTTTGCCTCTGTTTGCCTCTGTTTCAGTCTATTTGCCTCTTTTTGCCTCTGTATGCCTCTGCTTCAGTCTGTTTGCCTCTGTTTCAGTCTGTTTGCCTCTGTTTCAGTCTGTTTGCCTCTGCTTCAGTCTGTTTGCCTCTGTTTCATTCTGTTTGCCTCTGTTTCATTCTGTTTGCCTCTGTTTCACTCTGTTTGCCCCTGTTTAATTCTGTTTGCCTCTGTTTCACTCTGTTTCACTCTGTTTGCCTCTGTTTCTCTCTGTTTGCCTCTGTTGCACTCTGTTTGCCTCTGTTTAAGTCTGTTTGCCTCTGTTTGCCTCTGTTTGCCTCTGTTTGCCTCCGTTTGCCTCTGTTTGCCTCTGTTTGCCTCTGTTTGCCTCTGTTTGCCTCTGTTTGCCTCTGTTTAAGTCTGTTTGCCTCTGTTTAAGTCTGTTTGCCTCTGTCTAAGTCTGTTTGCCTCTGTCTAAGTCTGTTTGCCTCTGTTTAAGTCTGTTTGCCTCTGTTTAAGTCTGTTTGCCTCTGTTTCACTCTGTTTGCCTCTGTTTCACTCTGTTTGCCTCTGTTTCACTCTTTTTGCCTCTGTTTGCCTCTGTTTAAGTCTGCTTGCCTCTGTTTAAGTCTGTATGCCTCTGTTTCAGTCTGATTGCCTCTGTTTCACTCTGTTTGCCTCTGTTTCACTCTGTTTGCCTCTGTTTCACGCTGTTTGCCTCTGTTTGCCTCTGTTTAAGTCTGTTTGCCTCTGTTTAAGTCTGTATGCCTCTGTTTCAGTCTGTTTGCCTCTGTTTCAGTCTGTTTGCCTCTGTTTCAGTCTTTTTGCCTCTGCTTCAGTCTTTTTGCCACTGTTTCACTCTTTTTGCCTCTGATTCACTCTTTATGCCTCTGTTTCACTCTGTTTAACTCTGTTTAAGTCTGTTTGCCTCTGTTTGCCTCTGTTTAAGTCTGTATGCCTCAGTTTAAGTCTGTTTGCCTCTGTTTCAGTCTGTTTGCCTCTGTTTAAGTCTGTTTGCCTGTTTCACTCTGTTTGCCCCTGTTTCACTCTGTTTGTCTCTGTTTCTCTCTGTGTGCCTCTGTTTCACTCTGTTTTGCCTCTGTTTAATCCTGTTTGCATCTGTTTGCCTCTGTTTGCCTCCTATTGCCTCTGTTTAAGTCTGTTTGCCTCTGTTTAAGTCTGTTTGCCTCTGTTTAAGTCTGTTGCCTCTGTTTAAGTCTGTTTGCCTCTGTTTCACTCTGTTTGCCCCTGTTTAAGTCTGTTTGCCTCTGTTTCACTCTGTTTCACTCTGTTTCAATCTGGTTGCCTCTGTTTCTCTCTGTTTGCCTCTGTTTCACTCTGTTTGCCTCTGTTTCACTCTGTTTGCCTCTGTTTAAGACTGTTTGCCTCTGTTTGCCTCTGTTTGCCTCTGTTTGCCTCTGTTTGCATCTGTTTGCCTCTGTTTGCCTCTGTTTGCCTCTGTTTGCCTCTGTTTGCCTCGTTTTGCCTCTGTTTAAGTCTGTTTGCCTCTGTTTAAGTCTGTTTGCCTCTGTTTGCCTCTTTTTGCCTCTGTTTAAGTCTGTTTGCCTCAGTTTAAGTCTGTTTGCCTCTGATTAAGTCTGGTTGCCTCTGTTTCACTCTGTTTGCCCCTGTTTAATTCTGTTTGCCTCTGTTTCACTCTGTTTCACTCTGTTTCACTCTGTTTGCCTCTGTTTCTCTCTGTTTCCCTCTGTTTCACTCTGTTTGCCTCTGTTTAAGTCTGTTTGCCTCTGTTTAAGTCTGTTTGCCTCTGTCTAAGTCTGTTTGCCTCTGTTTCACTCTGTTTGCCTCTGTTTCACTCTGTTTGCCTCTGTTTCACTCTTTTTGCCGCTGTTTGCCTCTGTTTAAGTCTATTTGCCTCTGTTCAAGTCTGTATGTCTCTGTTTCAGTCTGTTTGCCTCTGTTTCACTCTGTTTGCCTCTGTTTGCATCTGTTTGCCTCTGTTTGCATCTGTTTGCATCTGTTTGCAACTGTTTGCCTCTGTTTATGTCTGTTTGCCTCTGTTTAAGTCTGTTTGCCTCTGTCTAAGTCTGCTTGCCTCTGTTTCACTCTCTTTGCCTCTGTTTACCTCTGTTTCACTCTGTTTGCCTCTGTTTCACTCTTTTTGCCTCTGTTTGCCTCTGTTCAAGTCTATTTGCCTCTTTTTGTCTCTGTATGCCTCTGTTTCAGTCTGTTTGCCTCTGTTTCAGTCTGTTTGCCTCTGTTTCAGTCTGTTTGCCTCCGTTTAAGTCTGTTTGCCTCTGTTTCACTCTGTTTGCCCCTGTTTCAGTCTGTTTGCTTCTGTTTAAGTCTGTTTGCCTCTGTTTAAGTCTGTTTGCCTCTGTTTCACTCTGTTTGCCTCTGTTTCGCTCTTTTTGCCTCTGTTTGTCTCTGTTTAAGTCTGTTTGCCTCTGTTTCACTCTGTTTGCCTCTGTTTCACTCTGTTTGACTCTGTTTCACTCTGTTTGCCTCTTTCTGCCTCTGTTTAAGTCTATTTGCCTCTGTTTAAGTCTGTATGCCTCTGTTTCAGTCTGTTTCCCTCTGTTTCATTCTGTTTGCCTCTGTTTCACTCTGTTTGCCTCTGTTTAAGTCTGTTTGCCTCTGTTTAAGTCTGTTTGCCTCTGTTTAAGTCTGTTTGCCTCTGTTTCACTCTGTTTGCCCCTGTTTAAGTCTGTTTGCCTCTGTTTCACTCTGTTTCACTCTGGTTGCCTCTGTTTCTCTCTGTTTGCCTCTGTTTCACTCTGTTTGCCCCTGTTTCAGTCTGTTTGCTTCTGTTTAAGTCTGTTTGCCTCTGTTTAAGTCTGTTTGCCTCTGTTTCACTCTGTTTGCCTCTGTTTCGCTCTTTTTGCCTCTGTTTGTCTCTGTTTAAGTCTGTTTGCCTCTGTTTCACTCTGTTTGCCTCTGTTTCACTCTGTTTGACTCTGTTTCACTCTGTTTGCCTCTTTCTGCCTCTGTTTAAGTCTATTTGCCTCTGTTTAAGTCTGTATGCCTCTGTTTCAGTCTGTTTCCCTCTGTTTCATTCTGTTTGCCTCTGTTTCACTCTTTTTGCCTCTGTTTGCCTCTGTTTCAGTCTATTTGCCTCTTTTTGCCTCTGTATGCCTCTGCTTCAGTCTGTTTGCCTCTGTTTAAGTCTGTTTGCCTCTGTTTAAGTCTGTTTGCCTCTGTTTAAGTCTGTTTGCCTCTGTTTCACTCTGTTTGCCCCTGTTTAAGTCTGTTTGCCTCTGTTTCACTCTGTTTCAATCTGTTTCACTCTGGTTGCCTCTGTTTCTCTCTGTTTGCCTCTGTTTCACTCTGTTTGCCTCTGTTTCACTCTGTTTGCCTCTGTTTAAGACTGTTTGCCTCTGTTTGCCTCTGTTTGCCTCTGTTTGCCTCTGTTTGCCTCTGTTTGCCTCTGTTTGCCTCTGTTTGCCTCTGTTTCACTCTGTTTGCCTCTGTTTAATCCTGTTTGCCTCTGTTTGCCTCTTTTTGCCTCTGTTTAAGTCTGTTTGCCTCTGTTTAAGTCTGTTTGCCTCTGTTCAAGTCTGTTTGCCTCTGTTTAAGTCTGTTTGCCGCTGTTTAAGTCTGTTTGCCTCTGTTTAAGTCTGTTTGCCTCTGTTTCACTCTGTTTGCCCCTGTTTAAGTCTGTTTGCCTCTGTTTCACTCTGTTTCACTCTGTTTCACTCTGGTTGCCTCTGTTTCTCTCTGTTTGCCTCGGTTTCACTCTGTTTGCCTCTGTTTCACTCTTTTTGCCTCTGTTTGCCTCTGTTTCAGTCTATTTGCCTCTTTTTGCCTCTGTATGCCTCTGCTTCAGTCTGTTTGCCTCTGTTTCAGTCTGTTTGCCTCTATTTCAGTCTGTTTGCCTCTGCTTCAGTCTGTTTGCCTCTGTTTCATTCTGTTTGCCTCTGTTTCATTCTGTTTGCCTCTGTTTCACTCTGTTTGCCCCTGTTTAATTCTGTTTGCCTCTGTTTCACTCTGTTTCACTCTGTTTGCCTCTGTTTCTCTCTGTTTGCCTCTGTTGCACTCTGTTTGCCTCTGTTTAAGTCTGTTTGCCTCTGTTTGCCTCTGTTTGCCTCTGTTTGCCTCCGTTTGCCTCTGTTTGCCTCTGTTTGCCTCTGTTTGCCTCTGTTTGCCTCTGTTTAAGTCTGTTTGCCTCTGTTTAAGTCTGTTTGCCTCTGTCTAAGTCTGTTTGCCTCTGTCTAAGTCTGTTTGCCTCTGTTTAAGTCTGTTTGCCTCTGTTTAAGTCTGTTTGCCTCTGTTTCACTCTGTTTGCCTCTGTTTCACTCTGTTTGCCTCTGTTTCACTCTTTTTGCCTCTGTTTGCCTCTGTTTAAGTCTGCTTGCCTCTGTTTAAGTCTGTATGCCTCTGTTTCAGTCTGTTTGCCTCTGTTTCAGTCTGATTGCCTCTGTTTCACTCTGTTTGCCTCTGTTTCACTCTGTTTGCCTCTGTTTCACGCTGTTTGCCTCTGTTTGCCTCTGTTTAAGTCTGTTTGCCTCTGTTTAAGTCTGTATGCCTCTGTTTCAGTCTGTTTGCCTCTGTTTCAGTCTGTTTGCCTCTGTTTCAGTCTTTTTGCCTCTGCTTCAGTCTTTTTGCCACTGTTTCACTCTTTTTGCCTCTGATTCACTCTTTATGCCTCTGTTTCACTCTGTTTAACTCTGTTTAAGTCTGTTTGCCTCTGTTTGCCTCTGTTTAAGTCTGTATGCCTCAGTTTAAGTCTGTTTGCCTCTGTTTCAGTCTGTTTGCCTCTGTTTAAGTCTGTTTGCCTCTGTTTCACTCTGTTTGCCCCTGTTTCACTCTGTTTGCCTCTGTTTCTCTCTGTGTGCCTCTGTTTCACTCTGTTTGCCTCTGTTTAATCCTGTTTGCATCTGTTTGCCTCTGTTTGCCTCCTATTGCCTCTGTTTAAGTCTGTTTGCCTCTGTTTAAGTCTGTTTGCCTCTGTTTAAGTCTGTTTGCCTCTGTTTAAGTCTGTTTGCCTCTGTTTCACTCTGTTTGCCCCTGTTTAAGTCTGTTTGCCTCTGTTTCACTCTGTTTCACTCTGTTTCAATCTGGTTGCCTCTGTTTCTCTCTGTTTGCCTCTGTTTCACTCTGTTTGCCTCTGTTTCACTCTGTTTGCCTCTGTTTAAGACTGTTTGCCTCTGTTTGCCTCTGTTTGCCTCTGTTTGCATCTGTTTGCCTCTGTTTGCCTCTGTTTGCCTCTGTTTGGCTCTGTTTGCCTCTGTTTGCCTCGTTTTGCCTCTGTTTAAGTCTGTTTGCCTCTGTTTAAGTCTGTTTGCCTCTGTTTGCCTCTTTTTGCCTCTGTTTAAGTCTGTTTGCCTCAGTTTAAGTCTGTTTGCCTCTGATTAAGTCTGGTTGCCTCTGTTTCACTCTGTTTGCCCCTGTTTAATTCTGTTTGCCTCTGTTTCACTCTGTTTCACTCTGTTTCACTCTGTTTGCCTCTGTTTCTCTCTGTTTCCCTCTGTTTCACTCTGTTTGCCTCTGTTTAAGTCTGTTTGCCTCTGTTTAAGTCTGTTTGCCTCTGTCTAAGTCTGTTTGCCTCTGTTTCACTCTGTTTGCCTCTGTTTCACTCTGTTTGCCTCTGTTTCACTCTTTTTGCCTCTGTTTGCCTCTGTTTAAGTCTATTTGCCTCTGTTCAAGTCTGTATGTCTCTGTTTCAGTCTGTTTGCCTCTGTTTCACTCTGTTTGCCTCTGTTTGCATCTGTTTGCGTCTGTTTGCATCTGTTTGCCTCTGTTTGCAACTGTTTGCCTCTGTTTATGTCTGTTTGCCTCTGTTTAAGTCTGTTTGCCTCTGTCTAAGGCTGCTTGCCTCTGTTTCACTCTCTTTGCCTCTGTTTGCCTCTGTTTCACTCTGTTTGCCTCTGTTTCACTCTTTTTGCCTCTGTTTGCCTCTGTTTAAGTCTATTTGCCTCTTTTTGTCTCCGTATGCCTCTGTTTCAGTCTGTTTGCCTCTGTTTCAGTCTGTTTGCCTCTGTTTCAGTCTGTTTGCCTCCGTTTAAGTCTGTTTGCCTCTGTTTCACTCTGTTTGCCCCTGTTTCAGTCTGTTTGCTTCTGTTTAAGTCTGTTTGCCTCTGTTTAAGTCTGTTTGCCTCTGTTTCACTCTGTTTGCCTCTGTTTCGCTCTTTTTGCCTCTGTTTGTCTCTGTTTAAGTCTGTTTGCCTCTGTTTCACTCTGTTTGCCTCTGTTTCACTCTGTTTGACTCTGTTTCACTCTGTTTGCCTCTTTCTGCCTCTGTTTAAGTCTATTTGCCTCTGTTTAAGTCTGTATGCCTCTGTTTCAGTCTGTTTCCCTCTGTTTCATTCTGTTTGCCTCTGTTTAAGTCTGTTTGCCTCTGTTTAAGTCTGTTTGCCTCTGTTTAAGTCTGTTTGCCTCTGTTTAAGTCCGTTTGCCTCTGTTTCTCTCTGTTTGCCCCTGTTTAAGTCTGTTTGCCTCTGTTTCACTCTGTTTCACTCTGTTTCACTCTGGTTGCCTCTGTTTCTCTCTGTTTGCCTCTGTTTCACTCTGTTTGCCTCTGTTTCACTCTTTTTGCCTCTGTTTGCCTCTGTTTCAGTCTATTTGCCTCTTTTTGCCACTGTATGCCTCTGCTTCAGTCTGTTTGCCTCTGTTTCAGTCTGTTTGCCTCTGTTTCAGTCTGTTTGCCTCTGCTTCAGTCTGTTTGCCTCTGTTTCATTCTGTTTGCCTCTGTTTCATTCTGTTTGCCTCTGTTTCACTCTGTTTGCCCCTGTTTAATTCTGTTTGCCTCTGTTTCACTCTGTTTCACTCTGTTTGCCTCTGTTTCTCTCTGTTTGCCTCTGTTGCACTCTGTTTGCCTCTGTTTAAGTCTGTTTGCCTCTGTTTGCCTCTGTTTGCCTCTGTTTGCCTCCGTTTGCCTCTGTTTGCCTCTGTTTGCCTCTGTTTGCCTCTGTTTGCCTCTGTTTGCCTCTGTTTAAGTCTGTTTGCCTCTGTTTAAGTCTGTTTGCCTCTGTCTAAGTCTGTTTGCCTCTGTCTAAGTCTGTTTGCCTCTGTTTAAGTCTGTTTGCCTCTGTTTAAGTCTGTTTGCCTCTGTTTCACTCTGTTTGCCTCTGTTTCACTCTGTTTGCCTCTGTTTCACTCTTTTTGCCTCTGTTTGCCTCTGTTTAAGTCTGCTTGCCTCTGTTTAAGTCTGTATGCCTCTGTTTCAGTCTGTTTGCCTCTGTTTCAGTCTGATTGCCTCTGTTTCACTCTGTTTGCCTCTGTTTCACTCTGTTTGCCTCTGTTTCACGCTGTTTGCCTCTGTTTGCCTCTGTTTAAGTCTGTTTGCCTCTGTTTAAGTCTGTATGCCTCTGTTTCAGTCTGTTTGCCTCTGTTTCAGTCTGTTTGCCTCTGTTTCAGTCTTTTTGCCTCTGCTTCAGTCTTTTTGCCACTGTTTCACTCTTTTTGCCTCTGATTCACTCTTTATGCCTCTGTTTCACTCTGTTTAACTCTGTTTAAGTCTGTTTGCCTCTGTTTGCCTCTGTTTAAGTCTGTATGCCTCAGTTTAAGTCTGTTTGCCTCTGTTTCAGTCTGTTTGCCTCTGTTTAAGTCTGTTTGCCTCTGTTTCACTCTGTTTGCCCCTGTTTCACTCTGTTTGCCTCTGTTTCTCTCTGTGTGCCTCTGTTTCACTCTGTTTGCCTCTGTTTAATCCTGTTTGCATCTGTTTGCCTCTGTTTGCCTCCTATTGCCTCTGTTTAAGTCTGTTTGCCTCTGTTTAAGTCTGTTTGCCTCTGTTTAAGTCTGTTTGCCTCTGTTTAAGTCTGTTTGCCTCTGTTTCACTCTGTTTGCCCCTGTTTAAGTCTGTTTGCCTCTGTTTCACTCTGTTTCACTCTGTTTCAATCTGGTTGCCTCTGTTTCTCTCTGTTTGCCTCTGTTTCACTCTGTTTGCCTCTGTTTCACTCTGTTTGCCTCTGTTTAAGACTGTTTGCCTCTGTTTGCCTCTGTTTGCCTCTGTTTGCATCTGTTTGCCTCTGTTTGCCTCTGTTTGCCTCTGTTTGCCTCTGTTTGCCTCATTTTGCCTCTGTTTAAGTCTGTTTGCCTCTGTTTAAGTCTGTTTGCCTCTGTTTGCCTCTTTTTGCCTCTGTTTAAGTCTGTTTGCCTCAGTTTAAGTCTGTTTGCCTCTGATTAAGTCTGGTTGCCTCTGTTTCACTCTGTTTGCCCCTGTTTAATTCTGTTTGCCTCTGTTTCACTCTGTTTCACTCTGTTTCACTCTGTTTGCCTCTGTTTCTCTCTGTTTCCCTCTGTTTCACTCTGTTTGCCTCTGTTTAAGTCTGTTTGCCTCTGTTTAAGTCTGTTTGCCTCTGTCTAAGTCTGTTTGCCTCTGTTTCACTCTGTTTGCCTCTGTTTCACTCTGTTTGCCTCTGTTTCACTCTTTTTGCCTCTGTTTGCCTCTGTTTAAGTCTATTTGCCTCTGTTCAAGTCTGTATGTCTCTGTTTCAGTCTGTTTGCCTCTGTTTCACTCTGTTTGCCTCTGTTTGCATCTGTTTGCCTCTGTTTGCATCTGTTTGCCTCTGTTTGCAACTGTTTGCCTCTGTTTATGTCTGTTTGCCTCTGTTTCAGTCTGTTTGCCTCTGTCTAAGGCTGCTTGCCTCTGTTTCACTCTCTTTGCCTCTGTTTGCCTCTGTTTCACTCTGTTTGCCTCTGTTTCACTCTTTTTGCCTCTGTTTGCCTCTGTTTAAGTCTATTTGCCTCTTTTTGTCTCTGTATGCCTCTGTTTCAGTCTGTTTGCCTCTGTTTCAGTCTGTTTGCCTCTGTTTCAGTCTGTTTGCCTCTTTTTGCCTCTGTATGCCTCTGCTTCAGTCTGTTTGCCTCTGTTTCAGTCTGTTTGCCTCTGTTTCAGTCTGTTTGCCTCTGCTTCAGTCTGTTTGCCTCTGTTTCATTCTGTTTGCCTCTGTTTCATTCTGTTTGCCTCTGTTTCACTCTGTTTGCCCCTGTTTAATTCTGTTTGCCTCTGTTTCACTCTGTTTCACTCTGTTTGCGTCTGTTTCTCTCTGTTTGCCTCTGTTGCACTCTGTTTGCCTCTGTTTAGGTCTGTTTGCCTCTGTTTGCCTCTGTTTGCCTCTGTTTGCCTCCGTTTGCCTCTGTTTGCCTCTGTTTGCCTCTGTTTGCCTCTGTTTGCCTCTGTTTAAGTCTGTTTGCCTCTGTTTAAGTCTGTTTGCCTATGTCTAAGTCTGTTTGCCTCTGTCTAAGTCTGTTTGCCTCTGTTTAAGTCTGTTTGCCTCTGTTTCACTCTTTTTGCCTCTGTTTGCCTCTGTTTAAGTCTGCTTGCCTCTGTTTAAGTCTGTATGCCTCTGTTTCAGTCTGTTTGCCTCTGTTTCAGTCTGATTGCCTCTGTTTCACTCTGTTTGCCTCTGTTTCACTCTGTTTGCCTCTGTTTCACGCTGTTTGCCTCTGTTTGCCTCTGTTTAAGTCTGTTTGCCTCTGTTTAAGTCTGTATGCCTCTGTTTCAGTCTGTTTGCCTCTGTTTCAGTCTGTTTGCCTCTGTTTCAGTCTTTTTGCCTCTGCTTCAGTCTTTTTGCCACTGTTTCACTCTTTTTGCCTCTGATTCACTCTTTATGCCTCTGTTTCAATCTGTTTAACTCTGTTTAAGTCTGTTTGCCTCTGTTTGCCTCTGTTTAAGTCTGTATGCCTCAGTTTTAGTCTGTTTGCCTCTGTTTCAGTCTGTTTGCCTCTGTTTAAGTGTGTTTGCCTCTGTTTCACTCTGTTTGCCCCTGTTTAAGTCTGTTTGCCTCTGTTTCACTCTGTTTCACTCTGTTTCAATCTGGTTGCCTCTGTTTCTCTCTGTTTGCCTCTGTTTCACTCTGTTTGCCTCTGTTTCACTCTGTTTGCCTCTGTTTAAGACTGTTTGCCTCTGTTTGCCTCTGTTTGCCTCTGTTTGCATCTGTTTGCCTCTGTTTGCCTCTGTTTGCCTCTGTTTGCCTCTGTTTGCCTCTGTTTGCCTCGTTTTGCCTCAGTTTAAGTCTGTTTGCCTCTGTTTAAGTCTGTTTGCCTCTGTTTGCCTCTTTTTGCCTCTGTTTAAGTCTGTTTGCCTCAGTTTAAGTCTGTTTGCCTCTGATTAAGTCTGGTTGCCTCTGTTTCACTCTGTTTGCCCCTGTTTAATTCTGTTTGCCTCTGTTTCACTCTGTCTCACTCTGTTTCACTCTGTTTGCCTCTGTTTCTCTCTGTTTCCCTCTGTTTCACTCTGTTTGCCTCTGTTTAAGTCTGTTTGCCTCTGTTTAAGTCTGTTTGCCTCTGTCTAAGTCTGTTTGCCTCTGTTTCACTCTGTTTGCCTCTGTTTCACTCTGTTTGCCTCTGTTTCACTCTTTTTGCCTCTGTTTGCCTCTGTTTAAGTCTATTTGCCTCTGTTCAAGTCTGTATGTCTCTGTTTCAGTCTGTTTGCCTCTGTTTCACTCTGTTTGCCTCTGTTTGCATCTGTTTGCCTCTGTTTGCATCTGTTTGCCTCTGTTTGCAACTGTTTGCCTCTGTTTATGTCTGTTTGCCTCTGTTTAAGTCTGTTTGCCTCTGTCTAAGTCTGCTTGCCTCTGTTTCACTCTCTTTGCCTCTGTTTGCCTCTGTTTCACTCTGTTTGCCTCTGTTTCACTCTTTTTGCCTCTGTTTGCCTCTGTTTAAGTCTATTTGCCTCTTTTTGTCTCTGTATGCCTCTGTTTCAGTCTGTTTGCCTCTGTTTCAGTCTGTTTGCCTCTGTTTCAGTCTGTTTGCCTCCGTTTTAGTCTGTTTGCCTCTGTTTCACTCTGTTTGCCCCTGTTTCAGTCTGTTTGCTTCTGTTTAAGTCTGTTTGCCTCTGTTTAAGTCTGTTTGCCTCTGTTTCACTCTGTTTGCCTCTGTTTCGCTCTTTTTGCCTCTGTTTGTCTCTGTTTAAGTCTATTTGCCTCTGTTTAAGTCTGTATGCCTCTGTTTCAGTCTGTTTCCCTCTGTTTCATTCTGTTTGCCTCTGTTTCACTCTGTTTGCCTCTGTTTAAGTCTGTTTGCCTCTGTTTAAGTCTGTTTGCCTCTGTTTAAGTCTGTTTGCCTCTGTTTCACTCTGTTTGCCCCTGTTTAAGTCTGTTTGCCTCTGTTTCACTCTGTTTCACTCTGTTTCACTCTGGTTGCCTCTGTTTCTCTCTGTTTGCCTCTGTTTCACTCTGTTTGCCTCTGTTTCACTCTTTTTGCCTCTGTTTGCCTCTGTTTCAGTCTATTTGCCTCTTTTTGCCTCTGTATGCCTCTGCTTCAGTCTGTTTGCCTCTGTTTCAGTCTGTTTGCCTCTGTTTCAGTCTGTTTGCCTCTGCTTCAGTCTGTTTGCCTCTGTTTCATTCTGTTTGCCTCTGTTTCATTCTGTTTGCCTCTGTTTCACTCTGTTTGCCCCTGTTTAATTCTGTTTGCCTCTGTTTCACTCTGTTTCACTCTGTTTGCCTCTGTTTCTCTCTGTTTGCCTCTGTTGCACTCTGTTTGCCTCTGTTTAAGTCTGTTTGCCTCTGTTTGCCTCTGTTTGCCTCTGTTTGCCTCCGTTCGCCTCTGTTTGCCTCTGTTTGCCTCTGTTTGCCTCTGTTTGCCTCTGTTTAAGTCTGTTTGCCTCTGTTTAAGTCTGTTTGCCTCTGTCTAAGTCTGTTTGCCTCTGTCTAAGTCTGTTTGCCTCTGTTTAAGTCTGTTTGCCTCTGTTTAAGTCTGTGTGCCTCTGTTTCACTCTGTTTGCCTCTGTTTCACTCTGTTTGCCTCTGTCTCATTCTTTTTGCCTCTGTTTGCCTCTGTTTAAGTCTGCTTGCCTCTGTTTAAGTCTGTATGCCTCTGTTTCAGTCTGTTTGCCTCTGTTTCAGTCTGATTGCCTCTGTTTCACTCTGTTTGCCTCTGTTTCACTCTGTTTGCCTCTGTTTCACGCTGTTTGCCTCTGTTTGCCTCTGTTTAAGTCTGTTTGCCTCTGTTTAAGTCTGTATGCCTCTGTTTCAGTCTGTTTGCCTCTGTTTCAGTCTGTTTGCCTCTGTTTCAGTCTTTTTGCCTCTGCTTCAGTCTTTTTGCCACTGTTTCACTCTTTTTGCCTCTGATTCACTCTTTATGCCTCTGTTTCACTCTGTTTAACTCTGTTTAAGTCTGTTTGCCTCTGTTTGCCTCTGTTTAAGTCTGTATGCCTCAGTTTAAGTCTGTTTGCCTCTGTTTCAGTCTGTTTGCCTCTGTTTAAGTCTGTTTGCCTCTGTTTCACTCTGTTTGCCCCTGTTTCACTCTGTTTGCCTCTGTTTCTCTCTGTGTGCCTCTGTTTCACTCTGTTTGCCTCTGTTTAATCCTGTTTGCATCTGTTTGCCTCTGTTTGCCTCCTATTGCCTCTGTTTAAGTCTGTTTGCCTCTGTTTAAGTCTGTTTGCCTCTGTTTAAGTCTGTTTGCCTCTGTTTAAGTCTGTTTGCCTCTGTTTCACTCTGTTTGCCCCTGTTTAAGTCTGTTTGCCTCTGTTTCACTCTGTTTCACTCTGTTTCAATCTGGTTGCCTCTGTTTAAGACTGTTTGCCTCTGTTTGCCTCTGTTTGCCTCTGTTTGCATCTGTTTGCCTCTGTTTGCCTCTGTTTGCCTCTGTTTGCCTCTGTTTGCCTCGTTTTGCCTCTGTTTAAGTCTGTTTGCCTCTGTTTAAGTCTGTTTGCCTCTGTTTGCCTCTTTTTGCCTCTGTTTAAGTCTGTTTGCCTCAGTTTAAGTCTGTTTGCCTCTGATTAAGTCTGGTTGCCTCTGTTTCACTCTGTTTGCCCCTGTTTAATTCTGTTTGCCTCTGTTTCACTCTGTTTCACTCTGTTTCACTCTGTTTGCCTCTGTTTCTCTCTGTTTCCCTCTGTTTCACTCTGTTTGCCTCTGTTTAAGTCTGTTTGCCTCTGTTTAAGTCTGTTTGCCTCTGTCTAAGTCTGTTTGCCTCTGTTTCACTCTGTTTGCCTCTGTTTCACTCTGTTTGCCTCTGTTTCACTCTTTTTGCCTCTGTTTGCCTCTGTTTAAGTCTATTTGCCTCTGTTCAAGTCTGTATGTCTCTGTTTCAGTCTGTTTGCCTCTGTTTCACTCTGTTTGCCTCTGTTTGCATCTGTTTGCCTCTGTTTGCATCTGTTTGCCTCTGTTTGCAACTGTTTGCCTCTGTTTATGTCTGTTTGCCTCTGTTTAAGTCTGTTTGCCTCTGTCTAAGTCTGCTTGCCTCTGTTTCACTCTCTTTGCCTCTGTTTGCCTCTGTTTCACTCTGTTTGCCTCTGTTTCACTCTTTTTGCCTCTGTTTGCCTCTGTTTAAGTCTATTTGCCTCTTTTTGTCTCTGTATGCCTCTGTTTCAGTCTGTTTGCCTCTGTTTCAGTCTGTTTGCCTCTGTTTCAGTCTGTTTGCCTCCGTTTAAGTCTGTTTGCCTCTGTTTCACTCTGTTTGCCCCTGTTTCAGTCTGTTTGCTTCTGTTTAAGTCTGTTTGCCTCTGTTTAAGTCTGTTTGCCTCTGTTTCACTCTGTTTGCCTCTGTTTCGCTCTTTTTGCCTTGTTTGTCTCTGTTTAAGTCTGTTTGCCTCTGTTTCACTCTGTTTGCCTCTGTTTCACTCTGTTTGACTCTGTTTCACTCTGTTTGCCTCTTTCTGCCTCTGTTTAAGTCTATTTGCCTCTGTTTAAGTCTGTATGCCTCTGTTTCAGTCTGTTTCCCTCTGTTTCATTCTGTTTGCCTCTGTTTCACTCTGTTTGCCTCTGTTTAAGTCTGTTTGCCTCTGTTTAAGTCTGTTTGCCTCTGTTTAAGTCTGTTTGCCTCTGTTTCACTCTGTTTGCCCCTGTTTAAGTCTGTTTGCCTCTGTTTCACTCTGTTTCACTCTGTTTCACTCTGGTTGCCTCTGTTTCTCTCTGTTTGCCTCTGTTTCACTCTGTTTGCCTCTGTTTCACTCTTTTTGCCTCTGTTTGCCTCTGTTTCAGTCTATTTGCCTCTTTTTGCCTCTGTATGCCTCTGCTTCAGTCTGTTTGCCTCTGTTTCAGTCTGTTTGCCTCTGTTTCAGTCTGTTTGCCTCTGCTTCAGTCTGTTTGCCTCTGTTTCATTCTGTTTGCCTCTGTTTCATTCTGTTTGCCTCTGTTTCACTCTGTTTGCCCCTGTTTAATTCTGTTTGCCTCTGTTTCACTCTGTTTCACTCTGTTTGCCTCTGTTTCTCTCTGTTTGCCTCTGTTGCACTCTGTTTGCCTCTGTTTAAGTCTGTTTGCCTCTGTTTGCCTCTGTTTGCCTCTGTTTGCCTCCGTTCGCCTCTGTTTGCCTCTGTTTGCCTCTGTTTGCCTCTGTTTGCCTCTGTTTAAGTCTGTTTGCCTCTGTTTAAGTCTGTTTGCCTCTGTCTAAGTCTGTTTGCCTCTGTCTAAGTCTGTTTGCCTCTGTTTAAGTCTGTTTGCCTCTGTTTAAGTCTGTGTGCCTCTGTTTCACTCTGTTTGCCTCTGTTTCACTCTGTTTGCCTCTGTCTCATTCTTTTTGCCTCTGTTTGCCTCTGTTTAAGTCTGCTTGCCTCTGTTTAAGTCTGTATGCCTCTGTTTCAGTCTGTTTGCCTCTGTTTCAGTCTGATTGCCTCTGTTTCACTCTGTTTGCCTCTGTTTCACTCTGTTTGCCTCTGTTTCACGCTGTTTGCCTCTGTTTGCCTCTGTTTAAGTCTGTTTGCCTCTGTTTAAGTCTGTATGCCTCTGTTTCAGTCTGTTTGCCTCTGTTTCAGTCTGTTTGCCTCTGTTTCAGTCTTTTTGCCTCTGCTTCAGTCTTTTTGCCACTGTTTCACTCTTTTTGCCTCTGATTCACTCTTTATGCCTCTGTTTCACTCTGTTTAACTCTGTTTAAGTCTGTTTGCCTCTGTTTGCCTCTGTTTAAGTCTGTATGCCTCAGTTTAAGTCTGTTTGCCTCTGTTTCAGTCTGTTTGCCTCTGTTTAAGTCTGTTTGCCTCTGTTTCACTCTGTTTGCCCCTGTTTCACTCTGTTTGCCTCTGTTTCTCTCTGTGTGCCTCTGTTTCACTCTGTTTGCCTCTGTTTAATCCTGTTTGCATCTGTTTGCCTCTGTTTGCCTCCTATTGCCTCTGTTTAAGTCTGTTTGCCTCTGTTTAAGTCTGTTTGCCTCTGTTTAAGTCTGTTTGCCTCTGTTTAAGTCTGTTTGCCTCTGTTTCACTCTGTTTGCCCCTGTTTAAGTCTGTTTGCCTCTGTTTCACTCTGTTTCACTCTGTTTCAATCTGGTTGCCTCTGTTTAAGACTGTTTGCCTCTGTTTGCCTCTGTTTGCCTCTGTTTGCATCTGTTTGCCTCTGTTTGCCTCTGTTTGCCTCTGTTTGCCTCTGTTTGCCTCGTTTTGCCTCTGTTTAAGTCTGTTTGCCTCTGTTTAAGTCTGTTTGCCTCTGTTTGCCTCTTTTTGCCTCTGTTTAAGTCTGTTTGCCTCAGTTTAAGTCTGTTTGCCTCTGATTAAGTCTGGTTGCCTCTGTTTCACTCTGTTTGCCCCTGTTTAATTCTGTTTGCCTCTGTTTCACTCTGTTTCACTCTGTTTCACTCTGTTTGCCTCTGTTTCTCTCTGTTTCCCTCTGTTTCACTCTGTTTGCCTCTGTTTAAGTCTGTTTGCCTCTGTTTAAGTCTGTTTGCCTCTGTCTAAGTCTGTTTGCCTCTGTTTCACTCTGTTTGCCTCTGTTTCACTCTGTTTGCCTCTGTTTCACTCTTTTTGCCTCTGTTTGCCTCTGTTTAAGTCTATTTGCCTCTGTTCAAGTCTGTATGTCTCTGTTTCAGTCTGTTTGCCTCTGTTTCACTCTGTTTGCCTCTGTTTGCATCTGTTTGCCTCTGTTTGCATCTGTTTGCCTCTGTTTGCAACTGTTTGCCTCTGTTTATGTCTGTTTGCCTCTGTTTAAGTCTGTTTGCCTCTGTCTAAGTCTGCTTGCCTCTGTTTCACTCTCTTTGCCTCTGTTTGCCTCTGTTTCACTCTGTTTGCCTCTGTTTCACTCTTTTTGCCTCTGTTTGCCTCTGTTTAAGTCTATTTGCCTCTTTTTGTCTCTGTATGCCTCTGTTTCAGTCTGTTTGCCTCTGTTTCAGTCTGTTTGCCTCTGTTTCAGTCTGTTTGCCTCCGTTTAAGTCTGTTTGCCTCTGTTTCACTCTGTTTGCCCCTGTTTCAGTCTGTTTGCTTCTGTTTAAGTCTGTTTGCCTCTGTTTAAGTCTGTTTGCCTCTGTTTCACTCTGTTTGCCTCTGTTTCGCTCTTTTTGCCTCTGTTTGTCTCTGTTTAAGTCTGTTTGCCTCTGTTTCACTCTGTTTGCCTCTGTTTCACTCTGTTTGACTCTGTTTCACTCTGTTTGCCTCTTTCTGCCTCTGTTTAAGTCTATTTGCCTCTGTTTAAGTCTGTATGCCTCTGTTTCAGTCTGTTTCCCTCTGTTTCATTCTGTTTGCCTCTGTTTCACTCTGTTTGCCTCTGTTTAAGTCTGTTTGCCTCTGTTTAAGTCTGTTTGCCTCTGTTTAAGTCTGTTTGCCTCTGTTTCACTCTGTTTGCCCCTGTTTAAGTCTGTTTGCCTCTGTTTCACTCTGTTTCACTCTGTTTCACTCTGGTTGCCTCTGTTTCTCTCTGTTTGCCTCTGTTTCACTCTGTTTGCCTCTGTTTCACTCTGTTTGCCTCTGTTTAAGGCTGTTTGCCTCTGTTTGCCTCTGTTTGCCTCTGTTTGCCTCTGTTTGCCTCTGTTTGCCTCTGTTTGCCTCTGTTTCACTCTGTTTGCCTCTGTTTAATCCTGTTTGCCTCTGTTTGCCTCTTTTTGCCTCTGTTTAAGTCTGTTTGCCTCTGTTTAAGTCTGTTTGCCTCTGTTCAAGTCTGTTTGCCTCTGCTTAAGTCTGTTTGCCTCTGTTTAAGTCTGTTTGCCTCTGATTAAGTCTGTTTCCATCTGTTTCACTCTGTTTGCCCCTGTTTAAGTCTGTTTGCCTCTGTTTCACTCTGTTTCACTCTGTTTCACTCTGTTTGCCTCTGTTTCTCTCTGTTTCCCTCTGTTTCACTCTGTTTACCTCTGTTTAAGTCTGTTTGCCTCTGTTTAAGTCTGTTTGCCTCTGTTTAAGTCTGTTTGCCTCTGTTTCAGTCTGTTTACCTCTGTTTCATTCTGTTTGCCTCTGTTTCTATCTGTTTGCCTCTGTTTAATCCTGTTTGCCTCTGCTTGCCTCTGTTTGCCTCTTTTTGCCTCTGCTTAAGTCTGTTTGCCTCTGTTTGCCTCTTTTAGCCTCTGTTTAAGTCTGTTTGCCTCTGTTTAAGTCTGTTTGCCTCTGTTTAAGTCTGTTTGCCTCTGTTTAAGTCTGTTTGCCTCTGTTTCACTCTTTTTGCCTCTGTTTGCCTCTGTTTAAGTCTGCTTGCCTCTGTTTAAGTCTGTATGCCTCTGTTTCAGTCTGTTTGCCTCTGTTTCAGTCTGATTGCCTCTGTTTCACTCTGTTTGCCTCTGTTTCACTCTGTTTGCCTCTGTTTCACGCTGTTTGCCTCTGTGTGCCTCTGTTTAAGTCTGTTTGCCTCTGTTTAAGTCTGTATGCCTCTGTTTCAGTCTGTTTGCCTCTGTTTCAGTCTGTTTGCCTCTGTTTCACTCTGTTTGCCTCTGCTTCAGTCTTTTTGCCTCTCTTTCACTCTTTTTGCCTCTGATTCACTCTTTATGCCTCTGTTTCACTCTGTTTAACTCTGTTTAAGTCTGTTTGCCTCTGTTTGCCTCTGCTTCAGTCTGTTTGCCTCTGTTTCAGTCTGTTTGCCTCTGTTTCAGTCTATCTCTCTCTTTTCCTCCTCCTCCGTTGTTGTTGTTGAGAGAGATCTATCTCTTTTCCTCCTCCTCCGTTGTTGTTGTTGAGAGAGACCCCTGTTTAATTCTGTTTGCCTCTGTTTCACTCTGTTTCACTCTGTTTGCCTCTGTTTCTCTCTGTTTGCCTCTGTTTAAGTCTGTTTGCCTCTGTTTGCCTCTGTTTGCCTCTGTTTGCCTCCGTTTGCCTCTGTTTGTCTCTGTTTGCCTCTGTTTGCCTCTGTTTAAGTCTGTTTGCCTCTGTTTAAGTCTGTTTGCCTCTGTCTAAGTCTGTTTGCCTCTGTCTAAGTCTGTTTGCCTCTGTTTAAGTCTGTTTGCCTCTGTTTAAGTCTGTTTGCCTCTGTTTCACTCTGTTTGCCTCTGTTTCACTCTGTTTGCCTCTGTTTCACTCTTTTTGCCTCTGTTTGCCTCTGTTTAAGTCTGCTTGCCTCTGTTTAAGTCTGTATGCCTCTGTTTCAGTCTGTTTGCCTCTGTTTCAGTCTTATTGCCTCTGTTTCACTCTGTTTGCCTCTGTTTCACTCTGTTTGCCTCTGTTTCACGCTGTTTGCCTCTGTTTGCCTCTGTTTAAGTCTGTTTGCCTCTGTTTAAGTCTGTATGCCTCTGTTTAATTCTGTTTGCCTCTGTTTCAGTCTGTTTGCCTCTGTTTCAGTCTTTTTGCCTCTGCTTCAGTCTTTTTGCCACTGTTTCACTCTTTTTGCCTCTGATTCAATCTTTATGCCTCTGTTTCACTCTGTTTAACTCTGTTTAAGTCTGTTTGCCTCTGTTTGCCTCTGTTTAAGTCTGTATGCCTCAGTTTAAGTCTGTTTGCCTCTGTTTCAGTCTGTTTGCCTCTGTTTAAGTCTGTTTGCCTCTGTTTCACTCTGTTTGCCCCTGTTTCACTCTGTTTGCCTCTGTTTCTCTCTGTGTGCCTCTGTTTCAATCTGTTTGCCTCTGTTTTACTCTGTTTGCATCTGTTTAATCCTGTTTGCATCTGTTTGCATCTGTTTGCCTCTGTTTGCCCCTTTTTGCTTCTGTTTCAGTCTGTTTGCCTCTGTTTAAGTCTGTTTGCCTCTGCTTAAGTCTGTTTGCCTCTGTTTAAGTCTGTTTGCCTCTGTTTCAGTCTGTTTGCCTCTGTTTCAGTCTGTTTGCCTCTGTTTAAGTCTGTTTGCCTCTGTTTCACTCTGTTTGCCCCTGTTTAAGTCTGTTTGCCTCTGTTTAAGTCTGTTTGCCTCTGTTTCAGTCTGTTTGCCCCTGTTTAAGTCTGTTTGCCTCTGTCTCACTCTGTTTCACTCTGTTTGCCTCTGTTTCTCTCTGTTTGCCTCTGTTTCACTCTGTTTGCCTCTGTTTAAGTCTGTTTGCCTCTGTTTAAGTCTGTTTGCCTCTGTTTAAGTCTGTTTGCCTCTGTTTAAGTCTGTTTGCCTCTGTTTCACTCTGTTTGCCTCTGTTTCGCTCTTTTTGCCTCTGTTTGTCTCTGTTTAAGTCTGTTTGCCTCTGTTTCACTCTGTTTGCCTCTGTTTCACTCTGTTTGCCTCTGTTTCACTCTGTTTGCCTCTTTCTGCCTCTGTTTAAGTCTATTTGCCTCTGTTTAAGTATGTATGCCTCTGTTTCAGTCTGGTTCCCTCTGTTTCATTCTGTTTGCCTCTGTTTCACTCTGTTTGCCTCTGTTTAATCCTGTTTGCATCTGTTTGCCTCTGTTTGCCTCCTATTGCCTCTGTTTAAGTCTGTTTGCCTCTGTTTAAGTCTGTTTGCCTCTGTTTAAGTCTGTTTGCCTCTGTTTAAGTCTGTTTGCCTCTGTTTCACTCTGTTTGCCCCTGTTTAAGTCTGTTTGCCTCTGTTTCACTCTGTTTCACTCTGTTTCAATCTGGTTGCCTCTGTTTCTCTCTGTTTGCCTCTGTTTCACTCTGTTTGCCTCTGTTTCACTCTGTTTGCCTCTGTTTAAGACTGTTTGCCTCTGTTTGCCTCTGTTTGCCTCTGTTTGCATCTGTTTGCCTCTGTTTGCCTCTGTTTGCCTCTGTTTGCCTCTGTTTGCCTCATTTGCCTCTGTTTAAGTCTGTTTGCCTCTGTTTAAGTCTGTTTGCCTCTGTTTGCCTCTTTTTGCCTCTGTTTAAGTCTGTTGGCCTCAGTTTAAGTCTGTTTGCCTCTGATTAAGTCTGGTTGCCTCTGTTTCACTCTGTTTGCCCCTGTTTAATTCTGTTTGCCTCTGTTTCACTCTGTTTCACTCTGTTTCACTCTGTTTGCCTCTGTTTCTCTCTGTTTCCCTCTGTTTCACTCTGTTTGCCTCTGTTTAAGTCTGTTTGCCTCTGTTTAAGTCTGTTTGCCTCTGTCTAAGTCTGTTTGCCTCTGTTTCACTCTGTTTGCCTCTGTTTCACTCTGTTTGCCTCTGTTTCACTCTTTTTGCCTCTGTTTGCCTCTGTTTAAGTCTATTTGCCTCTGTTCAAGTCTGTATGCCTCTGTTTCAGTCTGTTTGCCTCTGTTTCACTCTGTTTGCCTCTGTTTGCATCTGTTTGCCTCTGTTTGCATCTGTTTGCCTCTGTTTGCATCTGTTTGCCTCTGTTTATGTCTGTTTGCCTCTGTTTAAGTCTGTTTGCCTCTGTCTAAGTCTGCTTGCCTCTGTTTCACTCTCTTTGCCTCTGTTTGCCTCTGTTTCACTCTGTTTGCCTCTGTTTCACTCTTTTTGCCTCTGTTTGCCTCTGTTTAAGTCTATTTGCCTCTTTTTGTCTCTGTATGCCTCTGTTTCAGTCTGTTTGCCTCCGTTTAAGTCTGTTTGCCTCTGTTTCACTCTGTTTGCCCCTGTTTCAGTCTGTTTGCTTCTGTTTAAGTCTGTTTGCCTCTGTTTAAGTCTGTTTGCCTCTGTTTCACTCTGTTTGCCTCTGTTTCGCTCTTTTTGCCTCTGTTTGTCTCTGTTTAAGTCTGTTTGCCTCTGTTTCACTCTGTTTGCCTCTGTTTCACTCTGTTTGACTCTGTTTCACTCTGTTTGCCTCTTTCTGCCTCTGTTTAAGTCTATTTGCCTCTGTTTAAGTCTGTATGCCTCTGTTTCAGGTCTGTTTCCCTCTGTTTCATTCTGTTTGCCTCTGTTTCACTCTGTTTGCCTCTGTTTAAGTCTGTTTGCCTCTGTTTAAGTCTGTTTGCCTCTGTTTAAGTCTGTTTGCCTCTGTTTCACTCTGTTTGCCCCTGTTTAAGTCTGTTTGCCTCTGTTTCACTCTGTTTCACTCTGTTTCACTCTGGTTGCCTCTGTTTCTCTCTGTTTGCCTCTGTTTCACTCTGTTTGCCTCTGTTTCACTCTGTTTGCCTCTGTTTAAGACTGTTTGCCTCTGTTTGCCTCTGTTTGCCTCTGTTTGCCTCTGTTTGCCTCTGTTTGCCTCTGTTTGCCTCTGTTTGCCTCTGTTTCACTCTGTTTGCCTCTGTTTAATCCTGTTTGCCTCTGTTTGCCTCTTTTTGCCTCTGTTTAAGTCTGTTTGCCTCTGTTTAAGTCTGTTTGCCTCTGTTCAAGTCTGTTTGCCTCTGTTTAAGTCTGTTTGCCTCTGTTTAAGTCTGTTTGCCTCTGATTAAGTCTGTTTCCCTCTGTTTCACTCTGTTTGCCCCTGTTTAAGTCTGTTTGCCTCTGTTTCACTCTGTTTCACTCTGTTTCACTCTGTTTGCCTCTGTTTCTCTCTGTTTCCCTCTGTTACACTCTGTTTACCTCTGTTTAAGTCTGTTTGCCTCTGTTTAAGTCTGTTTGCCTCTGTTTAAGTCTGTTTGCCTCTGTTTCAGTCTGTTTACCTCTGTTTCATTCTGTTTGCCTCTGTTTCTATCTGTTTGCCTCTGTTTAATCCTGTTTGCCTCTGCTTGCCTCTGTTTGCCTCTTTTTGCCTCTGCTTAAGTCTGTTTGCCTCTGTTTGCCTCTTTTAGCCTCTGTTTAAGTCTGTTTGCCTCTGTTTAAGTCTGTTTGCCTCTGTTTAAGTCTGTTTGCCTCTGTTTAAGTCTGTTTGCCTCTGTTTCACTCTTTTTGCCTCTGTTTGCCTCTGTTTAAGTCTGCTTGCCTCTGTTTAAGTCTGTATGCCTCTGTTTCAGTCTGTTTGCCTCTGTTTCAGTCTGATTGCCTCTGTTTCAGTCTGTTTGCCTCTGTTTCACTCTGTTTGCCTCTGTTTCACGCTGTTTGCCTCTGTGTGCCTCTGTTTAAGTCTGTTTGCCTCTGTTTAAGTCTGTATGCCTCTGTTTCAGTCTGTTTGCCTCTGTTTCAGTCTGTTTGCCTCTGTTTCACTCTGTTTGCCTCTGCTTCAGTCTTTTTGCCTCTCTTTCACTCTTTTTGCCTCTGATTCACTCTTTATGCCTCTGTTTCACTCTGTTTAACTCTGTTTAAGTCTGTTTGCCTCTGTTTGCCTCTGTTTAAGTCTGTATGCCTCAGTTTAAGTCTGTTTGCCTCTGTTTCAGTCTGTTTGCCTCTGTTTAAGTCTGTTTGCCTCTGTTTCACTCTGTTTGCCCCTGTTTCACTCTGTTTGCCTCTGTTTCTCTCTGTGTGCCTCTGTTTCACTCTGTTTGCCTCTGTTTTACTCTGTTTGCATCTGTTTAATCCTGTTTGCATCTGTTTGCATCTGTTTGCCTCTGTTTGCCCCTTTTTGCCTCTGTTTCAGTCTGTTTGCCTCTGTTTAAGTCTGTTTGCCTCTGCTTAAGTCTGTTTGCCTCTGTTTAAGTCTGTTTGCCTCTGTTTCAGTCTGTTTGCCTCTGTTTCAGTCTGTTTGCCTCCGTTTAAGTCTGTTTGCCTCTGTTTCACTCTGTTTGCCCCTGTTTCAGTCTGTTTGCTTCTGTTTCAGTCTGTTTGCCTCTGTTTAAGTCTGTTTGCCTCTGTTTCACTCTGTTTGCCTCTGTTTCGCTCTTTTTGCCTCTGTTTGTCTCTGTTTAAGTCTGTTTGCCTCTGTTTCACTCTGTTTGCCTCTGTTTCACTCTGTTTGACTCTGTTTCACTCTGTTTGCCTCTTTCTGCCTCTGTTTAAGTCTATTTGCCTCTGTTTAAGTCTGTATGCCTCTGTTTCAGTCTGTTTCCCTCTGTTTCATTCTGTTTGCCTCTGTTTCACTCTGTTTGCCTCTGTTTAAGTCTGTTTGCCTCTGTTTAAGTCTGTTTGCCTCTGTTTAAGTCTGTTTGCCTCTGTTTAAGTCTGTTTGCCTCTGTTTCACTCTGTTTGCCCCTGTTTAAGTCTGTTTGCCTCTGTTTCACTCTGTTTCACTCTGTTTCACTCTGGTTGCCTCTGTTTCTCTCTGTTTGC